>JAVCKT010005815.1:0-11475 GCA_032273925.1 Rhynchotus rufescens | reverse complement strand
ACATTTGCATGCACACTTAGACACATATGCATATTGTGCATTATGAGGATATAGTACCTGAGGTGCACAGAAGCGTAACATTGTCTGTCACCCAAAAAGCAGATGTTTACCTTATGCAGCAAGGTTTTTCAGAGGATGAAAATCTCTTTAGGCAAACAAAGAAAAAAAAAAAGAAAAAAAAAGAGAACATTAACAGAAATACAGCATAGCCCAAGTGCAGAAAACTAGTCACATATTATTATGGGCACAGATAATAATAATAATAAAATAATGAACAATATAATAATAAATACATTCGGAGACAAAGATGGAAAGACTTTCGAATTTCTCCTGGAAACTGTAATCCTTTCCATTTTTGTCTTTACATCTTGCACAGGTGACCAGCAGACTCAGATCACCAAACACAGAACCTGCATTCCCAAAGATTATTGGGAGAAAATATTAATATGCCTGGGAGATGTAAAAATATTCTGTTAAAAACATGAAATATTTGTAGTGCCAAAACTACTGTTGATTGTGGTACATAAAATGGAATTTGTTTGAACGAATGATCAAAAAAAGTATGCTGTGAATAGTTTCATGACTCTGCTTTCAGTTGGATGACTTAATCATCACTTCAAGGATAACAGAAAGAACCTAGTCTTGAAAGAAAATTATTTAGTCTAAACTGACCCTCTATTCAAGGATCGATAACTAGAAAATTAGGATCAGCCAAGGAGAAATCTCCTGGTGGAGGTGGAGAGGCATTTTTCTAGAACCCATCACTCCAGCATCTGAAAAAAAGAGCATCAGCTGAAAAAGAAGCAGCTGAGCAGCAAAACACTAAACACTTGGAAAGCTATTTGCTCCAGCTCCAGTAGGTAGTAAAAGGAGTATAGGAAAAAAAGAAAAAAAAAAAAAAAAGCAATGATCTAAGTGGTCTAAATTAGAAAATTTAAGAAACTCCCCAAAAAGATGAAGTTTCCACCTTCCACCTTCTTTCCTTCTTTCTGGGCATATATTTGAGAAACATCAGTGATTGGCATATCTATGTCCACTTATTATAGATGAGGCCTTCACAAAAATAAGACTAGACACTGTTACAATTCAGACAATATTATAAACTGATGCTTCGCTGAGAAAGGCCATCTAGCAGAAAGTACTTTTAGGAATTAACTTCCTTTAGGCAAGGATTGCTTCAAGCAACCTCAGAGAATGTAAAAAGAATGCATAGTTAGCAGTGAATATTTGGATTGAATTATTAAAATTTCTTTGATATGAAGTCTGTTGGTCTTTTGAGAAAAGGTGCTAAAAGAACATTTTTGAGTAGAATCAATCCCAGAAAAATAAATCCTACATCCAGTGGCTATAAATAACAGGCTGCAGTAACCAAGTATTAAAATTTGATTCAAAAAGTAGATCTGTAAAAATGAATGACAGCGGGAAGTACCTACCAATTGAAATTTGCATATATGTAGATTGAGAAATTAGAAACAAAAATAGATATTTATAATCAATTCTATGGAAAAAAAATGACTTCAATTACATGTCTTCTTTTTTCCAACCTACAAATAGCTTCTAAAATTCAGTATTACAGGTCCTTGTTTGTGATAAAAAATGCTGACATGCCAAGCATATAAGGATGTAGGTTTATCTGTATGTGACAGGTACTTGTGATATGTTATGAGACATTTTTTTTCCTATACAATTCAAAGTATAGTCATAATCTAATTAAGTTAAAGCAGGAAAAGCCTATGGATTGCTTGAGAGAAAGACAACATAAATTTCACATAATCCAGTTAGATAATCTCACTCATTTGAAGGCTCCGATTAAGAGAAATCCTTTAATGACCACTGAAAGGCATATTCAAGCCTTTGCCAGTCAAGTGACACTCTACTTAATGCTAAACATGTGCCTGTTTTGCTCAGTCTGAGCTGCGAAGAAAAAAAAAATGTGTGAAGAGAAACAAAAAAGTTTTTATGTTATTAAGAAATCATTTGGTATGAAAATAATAATCTCTTAAAAATTTGCATGGGTACATGGATATTTAGTTTTGTGCACAGATTTTTTTGGGGGTGGGAGAGGGGGGTGGATGTCTGCAAAGGTCTTAGGGTAACCACTAATAAGCACATGATACAAAGGTGCTTATTTCACAGATGTTCTGCTTTTGTGGGTACACCCTGCGTGCGTGTCGCTAAGGCCCCCAGCTGCAGAGCCCCGGCTCTCACCCCCGGGTGAAGGCTCGCGTGCTCCTCGCTTTGGGTGCACGACATGGCAACGGGGAGGGCAGCTGACACAGCCCGGGCCTGCTCCCAGCCTGTGGTCCCACGTGCTTGGATGAGCTGCCTGGGAGTGCGTAATCCGCCAGGCAACACGCACTGCAAACCCTCCCAGTCTCAAGAGCCTGATGCACAGAGGTTATGAGATCTTCGAAAGAGCCAGCTAAAGAGCTTCAGCTCTGCTTTATGGCAGTTTACACTTTCTAGCTGCATGCAGACCCTTCATGTTGGCCTAAAGGAGGCTGTTGCCTTGAGTGCTCTCCTCTCCTGACCATGGCTGCAGAAGTCAAGGCTGCCAAGGGCCCCAAACTGGTCAAAGCAAGAGGTCAACTAACAGAATTGCACTGAAATGAAGTCCATGTTCATCTTGTGAGCAAAAGCTGGGCTGTAGGCTGTCTTGTTTTAGAAGAAAGTGTGGTCTTGCAGTTTAGCTTCAGTTAGTTAAAAATTGCAACCTCTTTATCCACTTGATGCAAGCTTGCCTATTGAAACAAGGCAAAGGGAGTCATTAATAATTACAGAGTTCTATTTCCAGGGGCCTAATTCTACCAATGCTTCTTTAAACTACTAATGAGAAATCACAGTTTCATCTGTGGCTTCATCCCATGCCTAGCAAGACACAACTATTGATATGCATATAACAAAGTGGATGCCATGGGACCACGCGCTCACGTGGAGCATTTTCTTCCCTTAGCTTTCAGCTACAGAGTGTTTCAGTCCCAAAATACTCACTAAGACTGTCAGCACGTTTGTTCCTCAGTAACAAGAGCATGTCTAGAAACGTCCTCATTTTCAGCAGTAAGTGTATTTCAGATATTCACACAGGCTGCAGTTACCCCACAACAGAAGCATGCCGGAGTACAAACTATTCTGAGGTTAAAGTTTTGGAGCCACTGTCATCTTGCTACCCATGTCTTCTTGAAAGTAATATTAGTCACACATCATTTTGTGGATGCGTGGATCTGAGTTTAAGAGGATTCCTTGGGGGACTGTGAAAAAAGCACATCAGCAGTGAAGCTTCAGGGACACAGACTGAAGATTGATAAATATTTTCCACATGCTTTGGGGAAAGGAAGTAAAACAACAGCAGCCTTTGTATCCTCGACCCTTTGCCTACTGTGCGTTTTGGACAATCATATGCATGCAATCAGATCCTAATGAGAGCCTGCGTGACTTGCCAAAGCAAAATTTTGACCTCAATCAAGAACTGATTTCAGTAGAGATGAAGAAGGATTAGGAAAAAATTATTTTGATTTCTCATCAGGCCAATTTTAACCAAGCTGAGGAAGTTATGTTGTCCCTGTAGAATCAATATTTTATTAAAGAATCCCTATGCTGAAGTTCTGTGCCAAATAGAAGTGACGTAGTCATACAAGATTCTTGCCCACTATAATAAGGGATACTGCAGCTGCTTACATCCACTCTCAACTCCTGCTATAGTTGCTCTTTGGCTGAATCACAGGGACTCTATTAGCCTAATTACAAATAATAGTTTTCTTTTTTAAAATTTATTTTATTTTTTTCAAAAAAAATGTTTACAGATATAAACCATCTTATCATATCACATGCATGAAGTTTTCTCAAGGTCTGACTGAATCATTTCCTTGAATAACTATGTATATTACTACAGCTCCTTCAATCATTTTATATTGCAATCTCCATGTACAACTTAAGTATGCAAGCTAAGATGGAAAAGTAACCCTGACCTTATGCAAGCAGCACTCTGCAGAAGATGCAGAACATTCATTTCATTGCTCTAGTACTTAAAATAATATGCCTTATATGTTTACTACCAGCTAAGTTGATAATATTTTAAGCACGTATTTGGAAAAGCAGCAAACAGGACAACTTCCTCAGAATACTCTAAAGTTCAAGAGCTGGCAATAAGGTTTTCCCAGGTGCCAAGCAAGATGGCAGTTCTGCACTTCTCCTGTACTTTGCTTCTACTCACCTAAAAAGCTAGTCTATGCTGTGGATTTAGAGAATGAAAACAAGATGCTTATGGCATGAACTCAGTTAACTTGTCAAGTGCTGAGACATAGTGTACATTCAGGGGTTGGGCACCATTAACTTTAATGAAAGGCTAGGATGTACATCCACAAGTTTTTACAGATGATGCATTAGTGGATATGTATCATACTTCCTAAGGGCACTAAATCGGCAAAATGGCAAACCCAAAATTAGGCAGCTCTTGCTAGTAACACAATATGTTGAACAGCTTGACTCTTTGAGCGAATAGTTTTGTGTGAAGGAAGTCAAAGCATAGAATAAAACAAATGTGGAATGAATATAAAGATAAACAAATTCAGAGTTCTGCTTGTGACCTTGTATAATGAAACTTTACATTTGGGGGTTGCAACTTGACGGGCTTTTTTTTGTGTATGTGTTTTGATTTTTCTTGTTGGTTTTTGTGTGGTATATAAGCCCAGAGGAAAATAATCAAAATAAAAAGGGAAGAGGGGGAAAAAAACACAAAAGCATTTGGAAAAGAGGAAAATGTGGCACTCAGACTTAGCACATCCAACAAAAGAAATACCATGCAGCATAGTCATATACCAGTATTAAGTGATTCAAGAGTGGCCCTCCTGACTGTTGTGTCACACTGCTGTAACAATGAGTTGGCATGAGGAGAGAGTAGAATTAGAATTAATTTTAATTTTGCATTCCCTTTTAGTAGGCCATAAGTCTGTTGGCAGTTACACATGTGCAAGGCTGAGGTTCCTCTGTGGGGTCTTGGGCTGCACAGTCACCTGTAAATAATATTGCTTTCATTGCAGTTAAACTTTGAAAAAGAACAGCACAAGTAATTTTCTCATGTTTTGTTGTTAAAAATGACATATTTGGACTTAAAAGGCAATGAAGCAATTGACTGCATTATTTTTATTGTGCAGGGCGTGTTTGCCAGCAGGTGGTTTCAGTGGCACCCAACTGGTTGTCCCCAGCCTTTGGAGCACATGAGAAGCTGCTCGGCTTCCAGACAGAGGGCAAAGAGAGCAGGAGAGTCGGGCTACTTACAAGTACCTCTCAGTTATCATCCCATCATGCCCTCCTGGGTAATGGGGAGAGGGAGAGCGGGCAATGAGGAATGTCCCAAACATAGCATCAGAACTACACCACCAAAAATATTCATCCTGACATGCAATCTCTCATTTCCCCTGGAAAGCAGGGGATCCAACCAATACCTATTCAGTTAAGCTGTTTCTTTTATCCTTCATTGCATAAGTTGTGTTACACCTGGCATCACTGGTCTCCCCAAAAAGCTCCTCTGGAAATTCATTTCCAGGCCAGAGGATTTAGGAACAAGCAAGCAAGAGGGAAAGCAAGTGAGATAGGAGGGAAGGCGGGAAAGAGGGAAGGAAGGAAAAAGGAACGAAGGAAGCAAGGAAGGAAAGGAGGAAGGAAGACTGGCTTAAACCCTAAAATTAATTACCCAAGAAGTTGATGGGGTTAACTGCAGACCAGTCATATTCAGACACTTGAACAGAGTAGCTGTGTGTGTGCTCCCTAAGGGGACAGTCCAAACTCTGGGTCCAAGGTGGACAAGGCACTGCCCTTCATACATCGAGTTCGAACACCTCCAGAAGAGAAGGAGAGGCAGATCTCAGCGTTTCCCACTGGGACACTGTGAAAAAGCTGCATCTGACCAATCACCAGGAAATTTGATGTCACTTTTGAAGCCTTGAGGGCCCCCTAAGTTAGGGGGCAGACTTTTAAAATCTAGGCATTACACAATATAGTATATAAGCACTTTTGTACCCCTTAGCCCATTTCCTCCAGAGCTAGTGATTCCAGTGTTTATCCAAGGTCTGTCTTTACTGATGGTTTTTATGTTGTGTATCTTAATTGCACTGTTTCTATTCAAGTTTGTTTATTATAAGGTATCTTAATAAGATGCTTCCAATCTAGTTGCCCTGGCATGAAGATAAGCTTTGTTTTCCTCCCTTAGCTTACATGCCTGTTTCTGTTAGCTGGACTCACCTTAATAACAGGTCTTGGTTGTAGTTGGTACAAATCTTAATGGAAGTTTTGACTTAAAAGCGATGTTGACTCAATAGAAATGTTTTTCTCTACAGCATCTTAGATACTATCACCTTGTAATAGTCCCTCTATACTGCTAAGAATATTAGATAACTCTTATCTCAGAGGAAATTTTATAAAACAAAAAGTATGTAAAAGCTTTTGGATTTGTTGCTAGTGGGTTTTCTGTGGGTTCATCAAAACTATGCATTAAGATTACACTGTAACGTGTCTCGTCTCATTTTCATTGGAACACCTGTAAAGGAAAAATTATAGTTCTTTCAGTTTTTCAGTGGAAATCAAATCCATTACTTCCAAATGAAGAAAACAATATCATCCTGATTTTCCTTGTGATAGTTATTTCATATAACACAGCAGAAATATTATTAGTAGTACTACTATTATTAAATGACAATTTTGGCCATGTTCTATGGACAATTTTCTGCCTTGGAGGAGAACAAAGGTGCAGAGTGGTCAGAGAAGACTTTGAAACAGATGTGGATTTCCATATTTTGGGTTTAACTCATCCCTGGTATGTCTGTGGTTCTGTCCACTGCCTTCTAGAAGAGCTATGCTTTACAACAAGAAGCTGAATTCATGTTATTTGGAAGGGGTTAACATCTACACTCTGAGAAATATTTTCCAGTTCCATTTATTAAAGGGGGAACTGTAGGCAAGCAGCTATTGTTCTAAAATGCCAGATTACCCTTGTAGTTGACAAAGAGATAAGATAGTCATAGACCAGAGCTAGTTTTCATTTTCATTTCCTCATTTTATTAGGTTTGAAACAGTGAGAGTGGGCTGCAGTGATTAGTACAAACAGGAGAGCCACACTTAAAAGCTGTTAGGGTTTTTGTATATCTGTTTAAGCTCCCCAGGCTAAGAAACAAGTCTATCCCTGCATGTTTACAATGCCTGCTAAGCACAACCAGGCAGGATTTCCAGGCCTACCTCTAAGAGCAGAGCTCTTGTCCAAGCCTTGGGCTGCTTACATCAGATTTTTGTAATCTGCTCTGCTCTGCTATCAATTGCCATAAAGGGTCCCCCTCAAATTAGTGCAAAGAACTGCTGCTGACCTCATCTTTCCTACTTGTGGCTTTGTGTTACCTTCTGTTTAAGCCCATCCCTGCTTTCGCCGTAGCCAGCACGAATTTCTTGGCCTTATCTTCAAGCCCATCACAATTTCGCCCACCCCAGCTCCCTGCTGGGTACCCGGTGAGGTGCACTCCCACCTCACCTCACAGGGATACGCTTTGTGCTCTGTCTCACTTGGCTTAACCAGCACAGCTTCAAGTCAAAATGCACCTCCTGAGACATAATCCTCACCCTTCCCTTTCCACAACTTACAGAATGAAACATACAGCAGCTGCATGTAATGCCCTTGGCCAGTGGCAAAATGGGGGTCCATGCTGGTGACCCTGGGTCCGCGATCCGAGATAGATGCTCCTGGGAACTGCAGGATTGCTCCTTTCAGCAGCAGCGTCACCGTCACGGTGACCTCGGCTGGTTCAAGACCTCCGTGAAGCCACAGCTTCACATTCAATAGGTAGAAGGACCTCAAGCAATATTGATATTATCAAGTCAGGTTTATTACAGTGCAAGGAGGCCTGGGGATTTAGAGACTAGCATACAGAATAATGTACTCTGTTACTTTTCTATCATTTAGGTCGGAGTGTAACCTCTCTTATCCAGGGAGATTTCTCAACAAGTGAGTTTATTATTGTTTGGCATCAGATTCAGTAGTCTGATTCTCAGATGTCAGAGATCCCCCTTCTAAATCATTTTTTCCATTGCTCGGCAGTGCAGCTGATTGGTGCTTAACTTGCAGCTTGTAAAATAAGAGTACATTACTTCACACTGTGCGTGTGCTCCTGAGCAAACTCCCAGCAAGATACCATGTACAGTGTTTGCAGAGAGTTGTTGACACTTCCCCTAAATGTGCTGGCTGCTAGTGTGGGCTTGCAAATCTGTCCACCTAATACTCATGTTTGACAGTAATGTGTATTCAGCATGTCAGAGAAGGTGGTACTTAAGATACTGGCACGAGCAAGGCAGGTGGAGCCTAGGAGGCTTTTCCATCAACAGCAACAGCTGCCCTTTTTACACAGTTTCTCCTTTTTTTCTTTCTTTTTTTTTTTCTTTTTCTTTGTGACTGTGTGTGTACACTGGAGATTTACTTCATTACAAACACTTCCAGGAAAGCAATCCTTCTGTCTAAAATCCAGGTAGAATTGTATAAGAATTGGTCATTGACATTTCAAATCTGACTACAGTTTTAATCAGACTCCTGCAAACCTCCAGGCAGCTAGTTCAGTCAGCTACCTGAAGCCTCTTTAAGGAGGCATCTCTTCAGTCAAATTAAGCAGTGAAACATAAGCAAGATGTCAGTACTGAAAGGAGATGTAAGCACATGTTGTTCAGAATCAAAGCTGAGATGAAATTTAGAAGCATGAATAGCACTAAGGTATCCTATTTATCTTTTCATTATAACAAAAGTAATTTAACTTTCAGGTTTCCTATGCATATCATTCATAATGTATAATTTGGCCAAAGCAAGCACTGGCTTTAAAGTTGTGTGAAAAAAAATAGCTATTCTTTTTTGACTCTTATATGTGAGTAAACAGAAGAAAGTGATCTATTAATCTGTTTCCTGGTCCTATTTGTTATGTATTTATGGCAAGGACACATGAAGGTTCAGTGATTAAGAAAAGGAAAAACTTACTAGTCAAATGCTGTCTACAGCTATTAATTCTCTCAGATCATGATTCATCCTGTCAGAGGACTTCTTACAAGGGCACCTGGCTTTGCTATGGCTTTCCTTCCCTATTTTTCTTTGCTTCCTTTGTTTTTCTTCCTTGTCAACAGATATTTGCCCTACATCTATTTGGATTCTATATACTCAGTGAGCCAGGGCCTGAAACAAAAAGTTGATGCTGCAAGATACTGCCAAAAGGAATCTTACCAAGAGAGAACACAACACATTCTAGTTCCAAAGTGGAAAGATTTTATTCTCTCTAAAACTATGTGTTTTTTAATTCCTATCACAATTAAAAGGCTGCCTCACTACCTCATGCTGTTCCCACCTCACCACAGTGAGACCCCTTCTTCTTTTAGTGTTGCCCTCCAGCTGAAACAGAGATCTCCAATATTCTCCTGACATTCACAGGGATCAGAAGTATGCTTTAAAGATGCAGTCTACTGGAGGTACCTGAAGCAAAAGGCAGCTCTTGAAGTTGCATGTTGCTGGAGATATCCATAAGCTGAGTAGTTAGATATATCTAGGTGCTCAGCAGCACTTAAGCATTGGCAGACTCACACTGCTAGCAGGCAGGTACTTTTGCCTGCACTTAGTGTTCACACCTCCAACTGCAAATTCTGGAATGAGGAACATTGCTTTGTGCATGGCCCAGTACAATTAAGATACTGGTACATGTCTCCAATTTCAGGCTAGTACCTCTGTCCCGAAGATAAGACTGTGCATATATGTGTGTGCATACATGCTCTGGAAGTGAAAAATACATACATGCACACATGTTTCTAAATCTACCCTATGTATTTGCTAGAACAATGAACCACAATTTGCACAAGAGATGGGACCTCTTGAACGCAGGGCAGTGTGGTGGCAGACAAACCATCCCAAGCAGCACAATACTTTCCATTATACACTAATCACCACATTTAAAATTGTTATCATCAGATTATGTGGAGGCATGATTCACAGCCCACTCCCTGTCTCCAAAGAATCGGTTTTTAAGCAGGCTGCCACGCGCCTCCTGCACCTGATTGTTTCATCGGCACATTCCAGCTAACAAAGGCGGACGAGCTGGGGCAGAGCCCGGGACACTGATACACTTGTTCTATCCCCACAGGTGTAGCAGCCTTCTGTTTTGAAAGCTTCTGAAATGCTTTTGGATGAATAATGACCCATCACAGAGCAGGAAAAGGAAGTTATGGGCTCTAGACCCAAAACCACAAAGTCATCCCTTTGTCACCAATCCAGAATTGGCTATTAATCTTTAAACTTCTACAAATTCAGCAAAATAATTGCAATGCTTTCTACGAAAAGCAGCTTTTGGGCTTATTTTCATACCCTGTGTACCATCAATGCAACTATAAGTCCTTTAATTGCCCTTGAAAATTTTGAAATTATTCCTAACCTCAAATACTTTTCCCTTGACTTCATTTGGACTAATGCACATAAGACAGAATCATGGTGTGCCACTCCCTTAAATTTCTTTGACATTTGACCTCAGGCAGCTGTTTATTATTATGAGACATTTGCCACTGCTGAGCACTTTGCCATACAGTGTCTCTATAGTCAGCATATTTTTATCCCAAATACTTGAATTTACAAATAAGCTAAAAATGAATGCCTTGCATCAGCTTTAATTTTATAAAGCAGTGACCCATTCTACCACTGCGTAATAACAGGTCCCACTGTGACAATTAAAATAAATCACCCTACAAAATATGCCATTAGATATATTCATGCCTCATCAGTAACTGAATTGTCTTTTATGATGTATTTCGAGGAAAGGTATAACTTCAGCCTGATTCCCCCAAAGCACAAACGATTAATAACAAATCTCCCATCTTCTCGAGTTACTATGAAAATGAAACACTGCCAAAATCAAATAGAAACTGTAATTAAGAATAAAGTATCTGTTGGCCACTAAATAAAACAAAAGTGTCTAGATAATTTTGAACCAATAGCGATTGATCTAAAATAAAACTGAGTTGCCAGACACCACTGCAGCTGTTACTTCTTACCTCTTCTATTTTGAATAAACAAGAAATGAGTGGAAAAAAAAATCTGCTAGTTCATGCCATACGTTGATATTTTACCCATTCTGAGAATTTGTTTTATAATGTACTTGTATTCAATTCATCCACCTTCAGGTGGTATTTCTATGATTGTCAGAGTAGTAAATGGATTCCTCCAAGCTCTGTCTGTCTGTAGTGCTGTGTATATAACAAAAGCTCTGTACAAATCATATTTTCAACATGTCATTATTTTTAGGAAGCATTATGCAAGTTCTTTGCATTCTTGCTGCTAGGTGCACTTGAAATTAAATTATTATAAGTGAAAAATGTTCTCATTTGTATATGCTAGTAAGCTACTTGAAAACCCTTTTTATGTTCATCATCAGTGGATTCATCTCATTAACTTTAGACATCTGCAATGTGGACATCTACACT
>JAVCKT010005814.1:0-12253 GCA_032273925.1 Rhynchotus rufescens | reverse complement strand
TTAGAAATATGCTTTTTATTTTTTTAGGCAAGGCAAAGTTTGCTTTGCAATGCAGATGTTGTGGTATGTTTCGAGGGGCCGCATGGAGAGCAGCTCTTGAGTGCCTGTGTCCCCGGGCAGGCCAAATTCAAGTGTTTGCACAGTGTTTAAAGACAAAAGAATGCTGAAAATAAGTTCTGTAAAAGGAAAAGCATGTGATACTGCATGTGAGTATAAAAAATCATTTCTATGATTACATCTTTATACAATTTCAAATTATTCACGCCATCAAATAGTGTGGCATGTCGTTTTATTAATTCAGGCCTAGCAAATATCCTCTGATATTTGCTCCTGCCTTAGGAGTGTGATGAGAGGTGTCAGAAACACTCCCTGCGCTGGAGATAGGGACGGGTGCCAGGGTGCGAGTTTTAAGCTACCCGTTCTCTCTTTCTTTTGGTGTTTCACACATGTCAAATCAGGGGGGAAAGTCATCCAGCAAAGGTGATGATTTGATTTAATTTCTTGTAGAAAAATACCATGCCGCAGACATGGGAGAGGGAGGACTGAAAAATGAGTCAGAGCAGAGGTTCTTCCCTTCCATTTCCCTCTGTGAAAGGAGGGAAGGGTGCAGAGCAGTTCTGTCATGTTCGTAGTGCCTGTCCCTCCTGTTCACTTGGAGCTGGATCCCGTGGCAAGTTACAGCAACGGGGATCAGGGTTTTGGTGTCTTGTTCATGCCCGTGCTGTTGGTTTTCCCCCCCAAAAATATATGTGTGTGATATATGTGTGCCACCCTCTGCGTAGCGAGGCAGGACAAACATGGAACAGGGATGCTCTAATAGGAATGTGAGCCCAGCGTCGCTTCCTGGGCTGCGTTTCCATCACGTGGCTCCTGGGGTGGCCCCGTCTGGGCTGAAGGGGTCAGACGTTTTTAAAGAGCAGACCTCGCCGAGGTTTGTTTCTTGGTGAGGGCAGATAGTGCATGTAAATCGTTAAAACTTACTGCCTGACATTAAAACTTACCTAGGTGAGGTGGTGGTGGTAAGTGTATGATGTTCCAGCAGGAAGGTTTCCAGCACAAAAAGCCGCTTGAGCAATTTCAGATTATATATTAGTATGTGAGCTCTGTAAGGGAGAAGCAAACGCTGAAGGGCGCACAGGAATGGGCCGGGTTTGGGGGTCTCTGCTGCCGCGTCCCCGTGCTGCCCCGGGATGGGGCCGGCCGCGCAGGTGAGGGAGCCGGGCGGGAGCTGCCCACGGAGAGGGAGCGAGGGCGGCGCGGAGGAGCCGGCAGCCCCGACCTGCAGAGCTTCTCCAGGGCTAATTACCTCTTTACTGCGCTGACTCTAATGTGACATGTTTATTGCCTTAACTAACAACTCATTAGCTTAGTTGATGTTTTTGTCAATATTAATTCGTTCATTTAAGCCAAATCAAAGCTTAAACAAAGCTGTCCAGGCTGAGCAGCGGGCAGCGGCCGCGCTCCTGCTCCGTGGCCGTTCCCGCCGCTCCGTTCTCCCGGCGCAGGGCAGCGGGAATCCCGCCCGGCAGGGCTCGCTGCGGGGGGCAGCAGCCGGGTGCCCCGGCCGAGCTCTTAGCAGGACCCTCAGGGCTGAGTGAGGGCCCTGCCGCCGTGAGAGCTCCGGGGCCGCGCGCTGCAGGCACAGGCTGCCGGCGGATCCGCTGCGAGCCCGCAGGGAACGCGCCTCTGCCGGGAATGCTGTGGCCACGAAACGTGGCGGGAGACTATTCAGCCATCCTGGACAGCAGCTCGGCCAGCACAGCTGCTAAACCTAAACCTCATCCTACACACATCAGTAGGTTGTCTTTACCGCAGGAGAAAACTGAATGAACGTTATTGCAAGAGGTAACGTGTCAATGTGTAGAGATAATGACAAGTTCTATTTGTCTGGGATTATTTCTTCTTTCAGGTGTTCCTTGCATTTATTAACGTTTGCCTTTAATGAGACAGTAATTCGTTACAGGAGATCCCAGGTGCTGTTTTGGGAACGTGCAGAGGCTGGGTCAGGAGGCGCCGTGGGACATGGCTGTGTGTCCCCTTGCAGTGCCTCCACGTCAGCCCCGTCTCGGGCGGGAGGTTTGGGCAGGCCTTGCTGCTCAGGCACGAGGGTCCCCAGAGGTGGTGGCGCTGCAGATGTGTCCCCACGGGGCCGAGCACTTGGAGCCTGAGGCTTGCTGGGGACAACGCAGCAGCTGAGAAGCCCCTGTGCCCCACTCTGTGCCTGCCCTCCCACGTGGGCACAGAGGGCTCCTCCTGCTCCGCGGGGTCTGCTCCGTGCCCGCTGCTCCCGGCGCCACCGTGGGCCCCGGCTGCGGCTCCCGGCTCACATTCCTTCGTGGAACGTCCCGCTGGGCAGGATGTGGCACGCTGCTGTGTGGCGCTGACACTGACGCGCGCTCTCCCCGTGCACGCAGGCAAGGCGCTCACGTTCCTGCTGCTGCAGCCGCCGAGCGCCAAGCTGCCCGCGCACAGCACCATCCGCCGCACCGCCATCGACCTCATCGGCCGCGGCTTCACCGTCTGGGAGCCCTACATGGACGTCTCGGCCGTGCTCATGGGGCTGCTCGAGCTCTGCGCCGACGCCGAGAAGCAGCTCGCCAAGTAGGTGCCGCGCGCGCCGGGCAGCGCCCGGGGCTGTTCTGGGAGCGCCCTTGCTGGAGCCCTGCCTGCGAGGCTGCCATGCACAGCCAGCGGCATTCCGGCCTTCCCATCCTCCCTTCCCAAGGACAGCAGCGGCAGGGGCTGTGCATTTATGGATTGCTAAGGAATCAGGAGCTCAGGGACTTGTCTGGAGCGTCAGAGCACAGCTCGCAGTGCCCAGGTGCAGGACTCCGGGCAGGCTGCCCTCTGTGCCAGCTAAAACCACCTTCCCGATGGGTATTTGTCACTGGAATTGAAGCGGAGTGGGAAGTTTCTTAAGTCGGTTACTTGGGCATAAAGTGCACATTAAAATTGTGATGCTGTGCATATTTTGCGTGCTTGGGATGCCAAATGCGCCCGTGTCCCTTAGAAACATCTCTAGAGCTCAGCAGCTCCAAGTCAACCTGCAGAGCATTGTCATACCTTCCACATAAACCTCAGGACAGTCATATACTTTTACTAAAACCTCTTTTTAAATGAAAAATGAGTGATTTCACTCAACTTAATATGATGGACTGTGCTGCTAAACTGAATGAAATAGGACCCAGTTCTCTGGACTTGTTTGCACATCATGCTGTTACTGCACCAGCCCCACTTGGATGTTTGTTAAATCACAGGAGATTGCTACGTTCATCTACTCATAGGACCATCAGTTTTTCCACTGATACTGATCCACTGATGTAAATTAAAATTTACAATATCAGAGTTGAGAAGTTTAAGAAAGAAACAGTTTAATCTTTCACAAATAGTATAGATTATTTCTCCAAGGATAATATCACAATCAGGGCAGACTCAATTCCGGCTCCGCCAGCACCTCTGGTTCCGGGAACATGGATCAGGTTTCTGTGGAGTATCCACGGACTTTATTATCTGCGGCCCAAATGCAATAAATTTCAATTTGGGCCCCGATTCTCACATGAACAGGCCTTACTCACACCATTAATCTGATTAATGGCAGCCGGCCACCCTGCACAGCAAAGGGCTCTGCAGCAGAGCCCTCCTTTTTAGTGTTGTTTGCTGTAAAATTGATCACCTTGTCTGAAGTTTATTCTAAATCTCTGTCTGAACAGATTTTATGTTAAAAAAGTTCCATCTCCCCCGTCTTTTTTTGTATTTAGCTTTTGTTAAACCGCTTAAGATCAGCTTGCAGAGAGTGAGGCGGCGTTTCGTGTTCAATGCAATGCAGTAAGGGAGGGAAGCGACCACAGCGGCCTGCTTGTGCATGGGTGTGGAGCAGCAACAGCAGTGTAGGACAGTGCTGCCACGCTTTCTCCAACCAATGCTTCTTGCTTTCCATGCAGAACCGTCACACACACCAGTGTCTGGCCAGCAGCGCTGTCGGGCTGCAGGTTTGGGGAAGGTTGTTGAGCAGATCCGTGCACCGGATCCCGCTGCTGTCCCGGGACATGCCCTTATTTTCCATGTGTTGTCAGGCACCGTTTTGGAGAAGCTGCCTCCCTTTGCTTCTCCCCTGGTTTGCCCAAATGAGCCGTTTTTTAGAGACGGGCCCCTGTTTTTCAGGGGAGGCCCCTGGTTCAGGTCCTGGGTGCGGAGGGAGCAGGCGGGCCTGGACGCGGCTCCGCGTGCAGGGATGTGGCATGACCGGGGCCACCTGTCCCCTCACTTCCGAAATCCTGCGGGGATTCCCACTGTGTCGGCAGAGGGACCTCGGAGGGATATTCTGGCGGGGAGTATTTGGGTTTTCTTGCTTTTTCCTTGTTTTTAAATACAATATGAAAATGAAGTCTGTTCATTCCTGAAGGGCATGATGCCTGCTTAGACTCAGTCATGGGCGTCGTGTTTATTGCTGGACATTCAAATTATCAAAACATGTTTCCAAGCAGCCTTTTGGCCAGACATTCTTCAGTGAGGTCCCCAATCACTCAGCAATGTTAAATGCTTTTTGTACATTTTAAGAGTATCAGTTGCTTTGCATCTAAGTGCAAAGTAATACAGGATTAATAAAGGGGCAAAACTTAAAAACAGTGTCCCAATATATTCATATGTTTTTCCAATCAGCTGTTATGAACAAAATTACCTAAATAAGGTCTATAAGCACAGAGAGCTAACCAAGAGCTCCAGGCTGCCTGCTGGTAGCATCGGCTGCTCTGTAGCAAACTAGGTGAGGGCTGCAAATGTAGAACTCAGGTGGAGTGTTTAACTCCCAGGTTTCTCTGTCAGAGATGGATTCATTATGGACACGAGTCCATGGAGCTGCCAGCACTGGCTCTGGTGCCGCTCGCGGATCCCAGACCCCGTGCAGGGTCTGTGCTCCTGGATTGAGAAATCCCAGTGGAAAAGGCTGCGGGTTTGGGAGCTGCCCGGCGTTACCAGGGTTCCCAGGGCTGCAGCTCCTCTGTAGGGTTATTCACTGGGCTGGTGCAGGTCTTACCCAATGCATGTTTATCTCCTGTGCATCCACAAAGGCTTTAAACCACTGGGAATCACATCAGTGGGGCTGAGGACTGCAGATTTTATCTTTTTTTCCGTAAGAAAAACTAGCTTGGGCTGTTAAGGTGCGCTCAGGTAACACAGTTGCTGAGTTAGGGCCCGATGGGTGCTGCCACGTGCTTAGCCACGCGGCTGTGTGGAGAGCTGTGGGTGCTGCAGGCGCGGGCGGGCGGGCGGGCGCCGTCCTTGCTCCCCGCGCTCCTGACGCCCTCTCCTTCCCTCCCTTCTCATGCAGCATCACGACGGGGCTGCCGCTGAGCCCAGCCGCCGACTCGGCGCGCTCGGCGCGCCACGCGCTCTCGCTCATCGCCACGGCCCGCCCGCCCGCCTTCATCACCACCATCGCCAAGGAGGTGGGTCCCGCGCACACGGGCACGGGCGGGCACCTCCCTTCCGCCCCGAGAGCAGGGAGAACGAGGGCAGTGCCCACTTGGAGCGGTGCCCTGGGATGCTCGGCGCCCTGGGATGTCCCGCCCAGCAGGGTGGCCTTGGGCATCCTCATCCTCAAGGGAACCCAACTCCAGGCTGGGGCTTCTGCCAACCTGGAGGACAGATGAGGTTCAGTGTCAGGCCCAAAAGTGTCTATGGCTGCCTATAGAAATCTGTGTAGATATGCAGAGGACGTGTAAAGAAATTAAGACCCAGGCATTTGATTCTCTGATCTTTAGTTTTACACAGCTAAGAATTGTTCAAAGTCAAACCCTTGTTTAAATACTGTGTGGAGGATGAGCATCATCCGAACAGTATTTCAGTCTCTGACCTAGTGCTTGCTAGCAGCAGCGTGAGGGGAGATAACCCATAGGTCTCAAAGCAAAGCACGGTGCAGATCCTCCTAAAGTCACGTGTTAGTTTATGCCCAGCTTGTGTCTTAAAAAACACTTGTTTTGTGATGCTATGATGTGAAACAAATTAAAATGTCCGGATTGGCCATAAGAGGTTTCATTCTCTGTAAATGATCTGGTTTTTAAAATTGTAATTTTGAGTAGTTCTTATTAAATTGAAATTCGCTGGGCTGCCTTTCATTGCCCACATCGCTCAGAGCTGGCCCGAGCAGCAGTAGCTGTTGGACCGGCTGCTTGTTTGTGGCAGCTGAGCGAAAGGCGGGTGGGTGGTGGGCGACGGGCAGGCGGGACGGCCGCGGAGCCCTGTCCCGGCGCCGCGTGTCCGTGGGGCACCGCGGCTGAGCCGAGCCCGCTGCGCGCCCGCAGGTGCACCGGCACACGGCGCTGGCCGCCAACACGCAGTCCCAGCAGAACATCCACACGAGCACCCTGGCGCGCGCCAAGGCCGAGATCCTGCGCGTCATCGAGATCCTCATCGAGAAGATGCCGACCGACGTGGTGGACCTGCTCGTGGAGGTACCGAACGTGGGGCAATGCGGGGCCGTGCCCGCCACGGCACCCACGGGGCCTCTGTCCGCAGGGAATACCGCTCTGTTTTTTCCCAGAAATCTTTAAAGCTGGGAAGGAAACATTGGTAGCAGTTGGTGGGCTGAGGCGAAAGACTGCTGCCCGGGCTAGAGCTCCCCTCGCCGCCCGTGCTGCCCTTTGCCTTTATTTGCGGTGAGAGGAATCCCTGTGTTCAGAGGAGCTTGTGAGAGCACCTCTTTTAAGAAAGAGGCAAAGGTGGGGCTTTTCCACGTGCGTTTGAGACAGACTTCCAGGCACGGGCCTCAGGAAATAGGAGCTGCTAAAGAGGGAAACGCATGAGAGAGAGGAACAGAGAAGCTGCCTCATTCCTGTAGGTCATATACAAAGAAACGGAGGCCAGGTCAGTTTTAGGCAGGTCCTTACTGCTGAGTGATGAGCAGAACGAGCAGGAGAGTTTGCTGGGCCCTGGGCACACAGCAGCAGTACCCGAGCACGGGGAAACGCAGCCGCCTTGGGGTCTCTACCCGCTGGTGCTGGCGAATACCAGTAAAGAACAGCACGGGTACAGACAATTCTTGTCCCTGCCATTGATGCCTCTCCGCCCTAGAACTACTCACAGGGCCCCAGCAGTTAAGGTTCACTGCTGCTTTCTTGGTTTATAACTGTTTGCTGGTGCTCTGAATGTTTGCTTGGGCCGTGGTGTGGCAGCACCGTGCTGCTGCCACTGCAAACCCCGCTGCATGCAGGATAAGTTCCTGCTCTATCCCAGTCATGTTTTAAACTTAGATCTCAAAGCTGCACCCAGGCACAGCAATCCTCTCTTTCTACCTGTTTGGAACTTGTGTTATGAAAATACCCCATGTCCTGCACTGAATGGCTTCAACTTTTGTTCCCCAGGTTATGGACATCATCATGTACTGCCTGGAAGGATCTCTGGTCAAGAAGAAGGGTCTGCAGGAGTGCTTCCCAGCCATCTGCAGGTAGGCCCTTCCTGCAGGCACAGACGTATCTCCTGCAGCTGACCCATGCAGTGAAGTGGAGTTTTGCCTGATACTTAAAGCATCAAATGTGCAGAGTGATTTTAGCACATGTGCAAGCCTTTATAGGGCTTTAAATCCCAGTCGCATCTAGCAGCGATACAGATCAGAAAAGCTGTTTTACGTAGGGAGATGTTGTGCAGCCTCTGGGAAAGCTCCGTGCTGCTCCGCTCCGTGCTCCCGGCCTCACCATGGGAGGAACCCCAGGCACGGGCCACGCCGGCCGCCTGCCGCCCGTGCAAGGGTCTGTGGCCCCTGTGTGTCCCCTTTCCTGGTGACAAGGGACTTGCCAGTTGGCTTCCAGGTGGCAATAGGCACAGCCTGCTGGAAGGAGTTGCACAGTGCTGGGAAGCAAAGCAAGCAAAATCAGGTTTTGCTAAAAAAGAAGGGTTTTGCTGTAGGGGCTTTGGGGGAACTGCTGCTGTTTCAGCAATGGTGTGAGCTCCTTGGAGCTGCAGTTGATTCCTAGAGCCGTGAGAGCAAACGACAAGCCCGGTGGGTGCCGGGGAGGTTTCCAGACGTGCTGACGGAGCCTGGCTCTGTTCAGCCCTCCCCAGCATCCTGCAGTGGAGGGTGTTGAAAGCAGCTGCCGTGCTGTCCGAGAGGGGCCTGGAGCCGCAGGACCACGGGCAGAGAGGCCGTTTTCCACCCCGGGAGCACAGGAGGTTCCTTGCGCCCGCCCTGCTCCCCATGGGCTGGTGCACGGCAGGGAGGCACCCACCTCTGTCCAGCCACCACCATCCTCATCCCCACCCTGCGGGACCCGAAAAGGGCGCCTTTAAATAATAAAGCATGATTTATAAAACATGAACCTTTCCAGGGTCCTTAGCCTATTATAAATATCCCGGTTATACTGTTAAACCGGTACAACCAATAAATTAAAATATTCATCTGTCGAGTGTTACATTTTAACTTAATAAGCTATTAAAATATTGAGGAGCTTCAAGAAAAGAACTATTATCCTGTTGAAAGATAAGATACTGATAGAGGTAATCTTCCTGCTTCTTGATTCTTTAAAAGGTTTAAGTTTAATTTAAGTGCAAGGGCAAGTGGGAATTAATGTAAAAACTCTCCCTATTTCACTAGTACCTTTATAGTGATACGTTGTCTTAAAACTTTGTTAAATTGCTGGCAGTATTTCCTCTTATACATAGTTATAGCTATTGTAAAAATGATACAGCACCCCGCCAAGCTCACCATTGAGCCCAGTGGAAATTTTCTTAAGATTTTAGCAAATCACTGAATCTCTGGAGGGGTTCCAAGTGGAAATGCTTTGACATAATCCTATTACTAATTCTTTAATATCCTAATGCTCTTTCTGCTGCACTGTATTGTACGGGCAGATGCTGTGATTAAACTGTTGGGCTGCCGGAATGCCTGTGCTCGGGGTGCAGGCCTCCCTGCTCGGGCAGGGGCATGGCCATGGCCGTGGCACTCGGTGAGCTCGCAGTTGTGGGCTGCCTTGAAGCACCACGTTCTGTTTCCTCTGTTTTTTTTGCTGCCCTGCAAACGTGGTGGTCGTGCTGTTAATGCTGCGCTGTGGCTCCATCCCACCTGGTGGCCAGAGGTGAATCCATGCTAAGCAGCATGTTTCATAGCTTATTATTAGGGAGTGTATTTCCATTTCCCATAAACTGTACTTTCTGTATGCCATTTTATTACCCTTTAGCATGTTGTATACAAATTCATTTCTTAACAAAATGAATTATTGAGAGAATCCAATGAATGCCTAAAAAACCCATCGTGCTATGGTGATAGCGAGGGCAGCGTCATTCTGTTTGACGTGAGCGTTTTCCAGATTCAGCAGTTGCATCCCAGTGTCCCTGATGGGATCTGCTTGCTCCAGGCACCTGTTTGGTTCATACTGCTCATATAAAGCCTTCTATATATTCTTTCACAAAAGCTACATTAATTTAAAATAACAGCAATTTTGCCTGGCTTTTCCTAGGGAGCGGTTAGTGCTTGGAGGATTAGCCCCGCAAGCTGCTCCGCAGCCACTTTGCAAGGCTTTGCAGGCAGAAACTTGGGAAGTTATTTGGAGCCCAGCAGTTGGAGGCTGGCCTGGAAGGCCCCTGTGGTCGTGCTCAAAGCAAGCCCAGAAGGACAGGTTGCAGCAGAGGGATGGAGAAAAGCAAGCAGTGGGGTTGGAATATGAGCGAGGAAGAGCTGAAACAGAGCGCAGCGCCCCTGAGCCAGGGCAGGGTGCTGGCAGATTTAATCTGGGCAGGATGCTCCGCTTCAGTAACCGTGTCCTGAGATGAAACAGAGAAGTGGCTTTAGTGAACATTTGGCTTCCCTTTTCTTGCACTGTTTCCTCTATTTAGGAATCCACATAGTAGTATTTAATTACAGCGAAGTGCTAAAGTCTGATGAATTTAATGAAGCTCGAGGAACTCATGGCACCTGTAATTTTGGAAGGCCAAAGAGTGTTGCCTTTGTAAACAGTACCTCGTGGGTGCTCCACAGTGTTTAAAGGCCCTGAGCCCTGAAAATAAACTCTGATAGCTTAGTGACAGTCTGCATGGGAAAATAATAGATCTGTTGAATGTCAAAAATGCAAAATTGCATAAAATTGAGGCAATGAACCCCCAGGTTCACTTACGCCATCTGACCATATAGGTGGGTGCCACCGTGCCAAGCTACCTGGAAGGTGAAGATGGAGGCTAGAGTAGCCTGCTAAGGAATCCTGCTCAGGAATTAAGCTCAGGAGGGTCTGTTTCCGTGAAGCTCTTTCTTTCTTTTTCCAAACCCTCTGGCTGTGGAGCCAGATGGGATTTTCCATCTGCAGAAGCAGCCAGGATGTGCCAGAGGGAGGGAGCTGCTCCGACAGTGCCCGTGGGGAGAGAAAAGGGTTTGGAGGAAACCTGCTGAGCTGTGTCCAGCGTCAGGAGAAAGGGCAATAGATCATGGCACGATACTGCTAGGATTGCTGTTGCGAGCCATAAATATGGGCAGCCCTGCGTTTTTACAGGCTGAGTGCAGCCATCCCTGCCAGGATTTGCTACTGTAAAATGCAACTGTTAAATTAAAATTTACCAGAAATGCAGGTGGTGCCTTCCCAAAATCTGCTCTCCTGTTTAGCAAAAACGCCTGCCGATATTCGCAAATACTCAAGTGGGAAATAAGGACTTTAAAACTCTCCTGTGTTTCAAGGTGTAAAAATGCCCTGACCTTTGAGCCTGCCGGAACGCACCCGAGCAGCAGGAGCGCTCGCCCTGCGCTCCAGCGCCTTCGCGTGCTCCTCCGTCCCGATTCACCTGCAGAACGGTACCACCTTAGGCGTGGTTTCACACCTTGTCCTTTCCTTGGAAACTAGGCAAAAAGCTTGCATATTTTTCCCCGACATTTCTTTCATTCTGTCTTTCCTATTTGATTTTCAAGGGAAATTGAAAATTTTCGGTGTTCCAAGGTTGTGTTATTTAATCATCTGACATCCCACACTGTCATGATGCTGAGCTATAGACAGTATATGCAGCCTGTAGAGAACATACAACATGGACATGCAGATATGGGAGAAGTCTCTCATATAACTGCAGTAATTTCCGAAACAGCAGCTGGCTTCGTGTGCTAAGTGCCCGATATGAAACGCGGTGGGCGGCTGGCGGCTCTGCGTGTTCGTTACCCCCGGCTCTGCCCGTTGCTTGGGCAGAGGGACAGGTCGGCTCTCACCCGTGGGCTGTCCTCGTGTCCCTGCAGGTTCTACATGGTCAGCTACTACGAGCGGAGCCACCGGATCGCGGTGGGGGCTCGCCACGGCTCCGTGGCGCTCTACGACATCCGGACCGGCAAGTGCCAGGTGAGAACATCCGTGTGAGCCGAAAGGCACGAGCGGCCGACGGCCTGACCCGCTGCGCTGAGCCGAGCGGGCGCCGCCCGTGCGCTCAATATACAAGCCTAAATTATGTTATAAAAGCTATATTATATTATATTATAATTATTGTATTATAAGACCCTAAATTATAAAAGCCTTGGGCAGTACTTCTGCCCAGAAATAAATAAAAATTTGATTTCAAAAATATGTTTTATAGGAGTTTTATAGACCTATCTGCTATATTAAGCATGAAGAAACTCCCCTGGTTATTTTTTTTTCCCTAAAACTTCTCCCTATGGAACGATGTGTTGTTTGCGTTTGAGGTATTTTCGCTCTTCTGCTTTTAAATAAGGTACTATTAAATAAGGTAAAATTTTCTTACCAGTTAGCATGGGTCTAGAACTGGATATACTTAAAGGTAACATTGAAAAAACTCCTTTACTTGAATTTACTTAGAAACAAAAATATTCAAATAACAATGCATTTATCTTCCATCACGTTTTCAGAAAAATTAATGGATAATATGCTCTCTTCTTCCTTGTAGTATGTGATCAGCTGTTCTCAGTGAGTTTCAGTAGCTTTGTGTACAACCCTTAGTCTATACGTTTTGAATCTGCTCTGCCAGTTCTTTCTGCTGTCTTGGGGGCTAAATGTCCTGCTGGGCTGCGCGGTCACTGTCCCCCGTGCAGCGCCTTGGCTTCCCTCGCCTGGGCAGGCGACCCGGGGGAGCCGGGACCACCACGTCTACGGATCCCTGTTTACAAATAGCTGTTTAATGCCAGCAAATAGGATCCGTGGATATTTTGTGGATTCTTAATTTAATTGATTTTGGATTGGATTTTTAATTTAGCTGGTGAGTCCCCACGAAGGTGGGGCGTGTTGGGGTGTCGGGGGGGGTGAGCATTTGCAACATGGTTATTTGGAGCTAACAGATAATTAATAAG
>JAVCKT010005813.1:8063-24433 GCA_032273925.1 Rhynchotus rufescens | reverse complement strand
GCTTCTGAGAAGCCTCTGGCAGAATGAGATCTCCAGAGGCAGCAGCACTTGACCCATGAAATCAGTGGAATACACCACGGTGGAATTTTTAATGCATTGGCAAAGCTAGATAGGGTTATAGATGACTAGCTACTTGTATCCTGACCTTGCTCTGGAACCAGAGGTTTGGAGCTTGGTTGCAGTTTGTGCTGCCAGGATGTTGTCAACGTTGTTTGCACTTGTGAACATGGACGACACTGGGGAGAGCGTTTCACCAAATGAGGCGCTTGACCACTTAGGCATAAGTGGCGATGGCTGCTTGGAACACTTCGAGCAGTCAAGAAGAGCATAAGTAGTATTCGTGTATCTTGGATATGTGTTATTTGGAAGATTTGGCACTTTGTGAACATACTGAGCATTCAAAAGAAGAATAGAGGCAGTGTCTGTTTGCTGACACAGGACGCGTCCTCACAAGAGGAGCTTTGTGAATGCGTGTACCTACCTGTTGTCTCTTGAAGGACCTTGCTGCTGCTTTTCAGTGTTTGGTGCTTCACTGGCGACCCATAGGCACTTAACTCCACGATGATGCATTGCCTCCCGTAGATAGCTCCAGGGGGTTTTGGTTCCTAGCTTTAGAGGTTCAGCTGTGAAACAAAAAGGCTTAGGCTTCTCAAAGTAGATGTCTTCCTCATTGTTCCATTCTTTGTTTCCTGCTCTTGCTGTTGATGTTGCTTCTCCCTCTGACATATGTTAGGAGAAAATCATGTGTTTATATAAACATGTGTGTGTGTACCTATAGATGCATTCACACAACCTGTATATTTATATGAAAGTTTTTAGAATTTATTGTAGGAGTCCTCAGGGCAGGACTGAGTTTCATGACTGGTTGGGTGATAGGAAATTCATCTTCATAAGGCGTTAATTTCCCTAAAACTTAGTCTGTTTCTGGACATTTAATCAGGAAATTAGGCTTAAAGTTTAAGTGAACAGGCAGGTTAATCTAAATATGATTTCTAAAATCTAGGAAGGTACATTCGGTGAGTTTTGCAGCTTCTGCCTTATCAAAAACCCATCAGTAATAAAATGTGATTTCATTTATGAACTTGTTATTGTACCCTGAAGTGGGCATATTATATATATTAACTTATTCCTCGAATGCTGAATTCAATTTAATTTGTCTTAATTGAGACACCTTTTTTGGATTTTGTATTTGAAGAGAGGATTAATTCACTGCCATCTGTTATCTTATCTCGCATTGGATAATGATAGCCCAGCAGTTTGGGGAAATGAAATGAGCAGGCGCGGGGGTCACCGTCATTATCTGGGTCATTTTATGTGATGCAAATGAAGGCAGGTACTCACAGCTAATACTGTGTCTAGTTCATTCAGCGGTGGCTCCTACCTGTGTCAGTTTTAGTTTTGTTCAGAAGGTTTGTGTTGCTTTCTGCATGGT
Source organism: Rhynchotus rufescens (assembly GCA_032273925.1). NCBI lineage: Eukaryota > Metazoa > Chordata > Aves > Tinamiformes > Tinamidae > Rhynchotus > Rhynchotus rufescens. Next base: position 23,001 of record JAVCKT010005813.1, on the reverse strand, counting down.
TGTCTCTTAGGTACCACTCACATGCAAGGAGTAGATGATGTAGCTGGTACCTCGTTTCTTTTCTTTCTTTTTTTGATTCCCTAGGCAGCTATTGCGAATTTGGATTTGGGTAGGGAAACGGATATATTGCACCAGGGATATTTGGGAGGGCAGAAAGGTTGCCCAGTTTGCCAAATATTGCTATGAGCTGCAGCAGTGTAACCTTGTTGGAGCTGTAACTGCCATAAACATGTTAAGAAAGATGATTTATTCTTAAAGCAGTGGTGGGAGTGCTAGAAGCCTGGCAAAATAGACATGACAAAAAAGTTATATGAAATATATGAAATTCAGAAAGATGCAGTTACTATGTAAATTTTGATTGTGATTCTACAAATACTTCAGTTACATTTTCTTGTTTATATTATGTTTATATTCCATACTTTGGAAGGCCTTACTTGCTGTAATACATGCTATCAGATTCATTTTCTTTATGAAAAAAAAAAAGTAAGATTTGGATTTTTGCTTCATTATGCCTGTCTTTCACCACTTTGGCAATGTAAAGGAACCCCTCGGATCCATGCAAAGCGCTGATAGCATGTGATAAACTTCACTAGAAATGAAATTTAGACTGTGACAACTTTTTGGCACAGACAAAAGCTTTCTAAACTTTTTGCTGTTACTATTTTGCACATAAAGAGGAGTTTTTACTGAAAGAGAAAATCACTTTTCAGGCATTAATTAAAATGTTTATGCTTTCCAAGATAAAAAGCTCTGCTTAGTGAAGATGGGAACTGCAAAATACAGTGACTTAGTGCTCTATAGTGACTCTTCAGCAGCACTTGGCCTTATGTAGAGGAATCCTGCTTTCCAGTTTCATCGGGCTAATATCTTCCTTTTCACACTAACTGCAGCTACAACAGTTTCTCTGGCATTATCCCAGACTTGCACCTATTTTTCAAGGACCAACTCTAGTTGTGGATGTGTCAAAAATATGTTCACATTTTAATAGTTTTCACAGCAAACAGTCCATGCAAGTACTTTAATGTTCTCTTTCCTTGACTAAATAGTTTAAGGCCACACCAAATTTATTATTATTATTATTATTTTGCTAATACAGTATATTGCATATTTGGTAGTAAGCAGTTTCACATCTGTGGCTGAATGATAGAAGCTAAAGCTGATATGGATTTTCTATTTTCCATCATTCCGTATCATTTGTAAACTCTTTAGTTCTGTAAAAGATCTGCTTTAAATAAATAAATGTATCCTGACTAATCCTCTTTGAATAAGTGGAAAGCATTTAATCCCATGATTCTGTAAATCCAGGGTAGCTGTCAAATTGTGTGTTCATTTTTCTGTATTATCTAAATCGGTTTGTATCAGATCTTTCAGTGACAACAGCAGTTTGTTATTTGGATTAAACACCTCTCATGCTCTATAACCTTTCATTTAAGAGTCATTTGCATCCCCTTTTTTTGGCTGCTACTTCAATCATCTGTATTTTAACAGTTCTTTAGGAATACTTGCTGCTAAATATTCACTCTACATTTTTTTTTTCAAATTGCTAACACTTCTTCAAAATCTGGAATTCAAACTATTTTTGTTTGTGTCACCAAGTAGCTGAATTCATTTATCAGTTTTCAATTTAACAAAATAAAAATAGATGACTCATGAACTTCATTTCAAAATTTTTAAAAGTGGTTCATTAATTGAACAGCAGCTGGGGGGAAAAACTAATCAGCTCATTTCAACTGGAATAGCTCATTATCATTTTGTCTGATGAAATCTTTGGAGTCTGGTTTAGTGGGAAATGGGTCCTTCATACAGTTGCCCCTTAGATGCCTCGAGAAAAGGTCAATTGCCCCCCTATACAGTAATTAAAACTCATATTGGAAGATGTACTTACATTTTTGTATTGCTGGAAATAGAAGTCCGATTTTGACATGAAAAAAACATTTAGTTTTTTTTTTCTCAATTCTTCAAAATAGTTTTTCATTAATCAGACTGAGGAATTCTGATTTCTAAAGCCAGAACCAATATGAGATGTCTTGTACAAGAAGCTCAAATGCTTTCCACTATAACAGATCTTACCACAATGAAGAGAAATTTCTCTAGTTAACTCCAGCTAATATAGCAAAATATTTTTCTAAACTTTTTTCCAAAATCAATATTTGGTTTCTTCAAAAAGAAAATCTTTTAGATTAAAAAACTTTTTTTTTTCTTGTGAACACTTTTTTTTCCTTTAAATCAGTGAACACTTTTTTCCCCTTTAAATCAATAAGGATTCAGTAGATCACATCTTCTAGTTTTCTTTCTGTAGAATGAGGGCAAAAGTTTACTTCTGTAGGACAAGTTGCTATCCTAATATTTTTTAAGAGCTGAAACATTTGACAGTACTTGGTTCACATTTGAAATACATCTAAAACTCTGAGATGTGGTAGTAGCTTGATGAAATCAAAATCTTTGGTGAAGGTTGCTGGGTTTCCATCTCTTTTCTTGCTACTCCAAAGGAAAATCAGGGCTTTGTGGTCTTCTCTGGGAAGTCTCATGCAGGAAGGGTGAGACAGTTGGTTCTGTGCAAACAGCAAACACTCGCTGAGACCCCAAACTAAACACATAGCCTACATCTATTATTCACCTGTAGAATACCCTCTTAAGTAGTAAATATGGGATAAAGAGTAATTATGAAGCACAGAGTTTGCAAACTACTTAGGCCTGCCCCTTTATGCCTACCTTTATTGCTTCCCAAATGTGTATTACACTGTCTTCTCCTGCTGATCCATATTTACTGTATTTTTCAGGCACTTTCACTGATATATTAATTATGATTGATCTGCTATGCTTTTTTTAAAGCATGTATTCTTGTCCCATGTATCAGTATCCTTGAGCTTTATGTACTCAGTAAAAGCAAAAGCTGTTATTTAATGTGGGAAGATGAACTAGAACTCAGGGATATTGCACAATAAATCATTACATTTATTAATAAATTGCCCACAAAAATAAATTGCTGTTTATCCTATGAATTTAATTTGTTGCCATTAATATACAGTTTCATTGTTGCACAGATTTGCAGTGAAGTACCTTTCTCCCTTCTCCTATAAATTATGTAATTTGATTCTGCCCTTGTATCAGCAGCTCCAGGGTTAGGCCTGTTTTGTTTTAATTTAATTTTATTTTAATTGTGCTCTTTGAAAGACAGCTTTGCACTTTGAGTGTTTTCTAATACTGTATTTTATATAAAAGTTGATGATATGACAGTCTTGGAAAGAATAGAAAATCTGTAAACAGATTTTCAATGTTTCTCTTAGTGTAATACCTGAAGGAGTTTAACTTGAACTTACTTCTTTCCTTATAATTATTTTAATCATGGATAATTTCTGGCTGGGAGAACCATATTAGAATTGGTTTTATACTTCAATGCAAGTGAGTTTTATGGACATGACTATCAAACAGTTTAAAAATTTATATTTCAAATCCCTTAAGTGAGACCTTATCCCATGTTGCTGTTGATGCAAGTAAAAGCCCTTGGTGTTGATCTCCTTTGCTTGCAAGCCTATGACTCGCCTAGTTCATTTTCATTCCATATTCATTGAAAATTAAAGACTGCATTCCAATGCTTTGCTTTTTCCTATGCACTGCACTACTAAAATAAAACTTTTTTTTCCAGAATTGAGGAATGTATTCCTGTATTTCAAACTGGAATAATGCATTTTATGTTATTGTCATGGAAGCCAAAGACGACATAGGTAATGTTTACATGATAAACTGAAGTAGCTTATAATACTCTGCTTATTTCTTCAGTATAGATGGATTTTGTAAAGGCTACTGTAAATTTTTCTCAAGAGTATTTATTTTTCATCAATTTAATGCATCTTTAAAAAAAATGCATGCTAAATTCTCGATGTAAGCACCTGAAACGTCTGTTTATAAAGAGTACAACCTCTTCTGTTTCATTCTACTATGGTGTTTCATTCTACTACGGTGACAGACCATCACTCAGACAGATGCTGAGGAGAAGCATCCCAAAACACTCTCGATGTTTAAATGTGTGTGTTTTATCTATAGTCTTTGGTAACCAACTTGGTACCATAAACCAATCTCACAATCTCAATTTTGCACTGAATCAACACTTTCATTAATATGTTCTATTTATAATAGACAGGCAGGAGTTATTCAGGAGATCAGCTCCTGGTGGCTTCACCAAATGCTCAATTGAATTAATGTCTCTGTCATCCTTGTCATTTTGCTTGCCCATACTAAATTAGAAATCATGCTTTTTAATGGAGAATTTTTAACATCCCAGCCTTAGACTTTTTATAAATGAAATTCTGCCAAAGAGGAGGAGGAATGGAAACTTCTTTTTTAAATAAAATTTCAATGGGCAGAATTATGATGATGAATGCTCTATGTTCTCTTCAAGAATCTGAAAATGAAATAGACTGCAAGTAAAAGTTGCTGTTTAAAATCATTCTTCAGTTAGGGGAGTGGGGGAAAGAAAAGCCCTCAGATTCCAGGAAAAAAAAGCATCAATAGTTATTTCAATGTTAACCAGGTGCAATATTCATGAAAAAATTCATGAAAATTCTCATATTATTAGGTAGATTTGGAAGTTTAATTTGGTTGTGTATTTATATGTTTTTTCTTCCTTTTTTTTTCTTCAGATGCCCCTTTCCCATTGTCTTATTTTAAATGATATTAAAAGTATCCAGACTCATATTTAGCTACATAAAATTAATATATAAATTTAATAACCTAAATAAATGCATTTTGTTTTAAATGCTGTAAATTACAGGTTGATAGTGCCCTTTAATGAATTGGAGTCCTTTGAGGATGGAGCTTGTCATTAACACACATCATCAACCAATGCATTTTAATAATACATAGAGTTGGAAGAGCGAGGAAGTGTAAACTACTGAAGCTTGCAAAACCAATCCCCTGAAGCTTTCATGTTTTATTTGAGCATATGTTTTGGAAGTGCTGGTGTTGACACTGGTGGCACTAATCTCCTCTTTATCATGTTTTGATTAAAAGGATATTTGAATGTTATTTTTGGCAAACTTTTATCTAGCCTCGAAGGGGTTCCCTTTTAGCAGCTACAGAGAAATGGCCATAATAAACACTTTGTATGATACACTTACACGATACATGATAGCTGCTGTTGGCGTACTCTGGCAATACAAAATACTCCTGAAGAAATCAAATCAGCTTGTGTTGTGTCTGTGAAGCATGTAAAATATAAATTCATCTTGTATCCTTTTTCTTCTTTCTTTTTTTTTTTTTCCTCGCAAACCAAACCAAACTGTATGAATTGTTTCAGCGGTGAAAAGAAGGTGTGTATTGCATTATTCAAGAATATGGTTAGGAGACAAAAGGTTACAGGAATTTTAGGAGATGTTGCTATTTTTTATAAAAGCAGACATCCTCTTCTCTTTACATGATCTTTACTATCTGTCAGATCTCTGGGTAGCATTCTATTATACCTTTTGCACTTCAAGAAATATCTATGGTATGAAATTTCATTTTCAAAATACACAACACAGTTTTTTTTTATCTCTTTTTTTATGCAATATGCATCCCCATGGAATGTGTTTATAAATAATATTGACTGTTTTAGAGTTTGCTTTCCTCAGACCCCATGCTGCTTATTTTGATTCTTATATATTGATTAAAGTACCTAATTTTAGGCTTTAAATTGCATCTGTACTTCCAGGTGAGAGCAATGGGATTCACGGTTGCTCAGTAAAATCAGATCACTTTTTAATGCACCTAATTTCAGACAAGCTGTTTTAATTATCTGGAGCAGAAACCTTTCTCTGCCTAAAGCCTGCAGCATGGATTTTTTAATACCTTGTCATATTGTTTTTAGGAAACTATGGAATCATGTGGCATGATATAGTGGAACCTTCTTGCAATTAGCTTTGCTTTCCATCCTCTGAATGCTGTGCTTGTGTAATTTTCAACTAATCTATATTTCAGCAGAAGTGCTTTCTAATTCTGATTTCTTCTTCTAAAGTTGCAAGTGACTTTACCGTGCTTAGCAGTCTTCTGTTTTTTCACAGATGATACCTTCCTTGTGTTCATTAATGTCGTAGGTCTCGCAGAGGACTGCAGTATTCACTACGTCCTGTATCTGGTCTACCTTTTCATTTTTACAAGGCACATCTGGAGATTTGAGGCTTAGGGAATCCTGAGTATCCTGCTGTTCCTTTTCCGGCTCCAAGAGTATATGCAGCAGATTTTGTTCCTCCTGTTCCTCCTTTGTGTCTTGGAACACCCACATTTGTGTACTATTTAAAGGCTCCTGAGTCTTCTCTTGTTCTTCTAGGTACAATTCACCCTGAGAGATGGTCTTTTGCAGATCTTTTTCCTCTTCATGTTCCTCTCGAGACATTATGATGAGGTCATCATACTCATCTTGTTCCATTTCTTCATCAGATGATGATATAAAAAACATTTTACCCACATAATCTTGTCTTTCCTGCTTGTCTTCTTTATAGTCTGTTAGACTCTTTCTGTTTGAGTGGTCTTTTGTCTCCTGCATCTCATTCTCACAAGTTCTTACTAGGGATGATGTATTGCAGTCTTCTGCTCCCACTGCCTGGGGCTCCTCCACATTTGGTACCCTTTCAGAATCCTTCTTCTGGAGAAATTCAGAGCTCATAGGATCTTGCCCTTCTAGTTTTTGGCTTTTTTGAAAAGCTACTTCTTCAGGCAAATTGCTGAGGTACTCGGGTTGCATGAGTTGCTGGGTCTCCCTATGTGGAACATAATGGTAGTTCTGCTTCTCTTTGCAGAATGTTTCCTTCAACTCAAAATCCCCTTGGTTCTGTCCTTGCTGCTCTGTTTCATTGATTACTTCCTTGGGCAAAAGGTTGACTTCTTGTTCCATACATTGCACTGTCATGTTTGGCAAGCTTTCGTAGTTAAAATCCTCCTCAACAGGCAAGTCCTGAGATTCAGAGCTCATGTGGTATTGTTCTTGGTTTTGCGTCTCAGAAGTTAAACTTAGGGAGAAAGTGCTCAGGTTTTCTGCTGCTATGCCTTGATCTCCTTTCTCCTTTGGTGCATCAGAGAAGTCCCATTCTTCATTAGACAGTGCATCCTGAGACTTTGAACTCATGTAGTCTTGGTCTTCTTTTTCTTCACAGGTTACTCCCAAAGACAAAACAAAGTATTCAAGTCCTTCAGACTGCTGCTGTCCCGTACTCGATACCTCATGGTTTTCTCTGTAAGGTGCATTGTCTGGCTCAAAGCTGTCATCTTTCTGTCTTTTCTGGTGCTTTTTGTCATATGTTGCACTCAAGAATAAAGTGTTCGGGCCTTCTGGTCCCAAATACTGTTGTCCTTCTACAGAAGGAATGCAGGTAGATTCTGAGATGACATGATCTTGGCCTTTTTCCTTTTCCTTTTTGCAGATTTGTTCCCCGAATAAAGTATTAGGATGTTCAGGGGTCTCGGGCAGTTGTTCTTCTTTCTTAGTTATGCCTTCATCCTCTTTATAGACTGCTGTCCTTGAATGGATGTTTATGAGATCCTGTGCCAACAGCGGCTCTTGTTCAAATGTTACAGTCAAAGACAAAGCTTTTACATGATGTTGACCCACACGTTGTTTGCTGCTTTGTATACTTGTGTAATCCTCTTTTTTCTTGATCAGCACTTTGTCAGATTTTGAACTTGTGTTATTTTGTCCTTTTTGTTGCTCTTTTTCATGTGGTGTTGTCAGGGAAAGAGTACTATGGTATTTGGGTCTCATGAATTGTTGTTCCTCCTTGTTTGGTACATGGTGGTAGTTGTCCTCTTCATGGTTTACACCTTTCAGTTCAGTGCTCCTGTGGTTCTGCATGTCCTGCTCTTCGTCTTCCAAGCTGTCCTTCAGCCACAGATTTTCAAAGTGTACTTGCCTCTCTTCTTCGTATTTCTTACGCTCTATATGCGGAGGCACTAAATTCCAATGTTCTTGCATCTGTGTCTCTTCACTGTTGTGCACAACAGTTACGTTGTCTTGAACCTCCGTATTGCCTTGCTTGCCGCACAGAGGTGTGGAGGCATCTCCGCAGCCAGGTTCGCCCAAGGGTATCGTGTGCCAGTTGTCTTCGTTATGCTGAAATGTTTGGTTAACCTTCTCATCCCCCTGGGATCCAGTGGCAAAGTAGTGGTTTTCATTTTCCTTACTTCTCCTTTTTCTTCCTGGTCCTCTGCAGAGTTGTTATAGGAATTAGGAATTTTGAGTGAGCAGCAGTTGCAAGTATTTTTTTCCCTTTTCAAACTCATGTCTCTACAGCATAAAAATTATTGACTTTGAATAAAATACAGAACTAACATCCTCTCACTGTCTAAATAGTCTGTGACTTCATCTGTGGAATAAAGATTACACTGGCTTTTAAACACTTAAATTTCCCACGTGTGCCCCAATGTGGGCTATAGTATTAAACGGCAATGGCGCTTACCTTCCCTGAAAGCAACAAAAACAGGCTGTTACATTTTCAAACAAGCTCCTACGGTACCGAAGACTTTCCCTCTCTTCTGCCTTGGGATCTGTGGCTGCCAGATTCTCACTACTGCACACAATCTCCTCGTTCATAGTCAACACACAGTGGAAGAAATGGGACTTTCAGAAAAGTAACCAGCTTCTAGCATGGTCTAAATATTGCAGTTCAGAGAAGGAGCAGAGTGAAGGTCTTTGATAGCTGGCTTGATGGCAAAGGTGACACAGTGCCCATCTGCCTGGAATTGTCCTTTGTGACACCAGAGCCCTGGGAGGTGAAAGGCGTCACGGCTACAATACTTCCAAGTGATCCAGTGATCCAACCAGCTGCAGACAGAGGGCCTTTGGCATCCTCCTGAAAGCACTGTGGACTATTTGGTGGTAATTTTGACTTTTTTATTTTGTTTGAATTAATAGCTTGTAGATAACAAGTTGCTTCAGTGAGTTTGATAATTGTCATCCTTTACATGTGCAGCAAGCATGGGGTAGCGCCTACTTCTTTTAACCAGGATACTGTTAACTTTCAACCTGTAAGCTCCCAACCAATTTCTATCTTCTCCTCCAGAACACACATGTGATTTACAGAAAGCATTTGGATTGTCTGCAGCCCAGGTGTAAGGTTTCCTCAGTAATATTTTTATCCGAAAATGGCTGTAACTACTTGTATGTATTCCTAGATCTTAAGATTTATTAATAAGAGGATTATTTTGAAGATAAATTTGATATGATTTTAGCGTTAACAAGCATTGGACAAAATAGGGATATAGTAGTGATATGCTGGTGCTGTTTGTTTGCAGAGATTTTCTCATCCCAAAACCACGTTCTATGTCATTTTGTGTCATATCTTTTCATATTCTGGTGCCCTTGATACAGAACCTCACCGAAAATATTTTAATGGCTTTTTTTCCTTGAGAGAGCTAAGTTGCATTTGTAAATTCTAGACTGCACAGCATAACAGAGAGTTTGAGTAGCATATTAATTTTTAGATTAGTATGATTAAAAGCTACTTCATATTACAAAAATGGAGGTATGATTATTTCCTGAACTTTCTAGACTTTCTAGCAGATCACATTGTAAAACTTGCTATTGAATTGTATTATTTATAATATAGCAGTAGATTTGATGCCTATAATATGTTCAAAGATTACATTGATGGGTGTTAGCAAGGGTGTTTGCAAGGTTGATGGAACCTTTCATGGCAAAGTTTATGTTGCAATCCTTAGCATTTTAGTTTTACATCCATTATGGAAACCTCTGTTGGCTTGAGTTATCCATCTGACCTGAAATACCTTGCAAATGTACTTGTAGGAGTAGCCATTGTAGGAGTTACCTATCTGCTCCACGTAGGTGCAGTTAGAATATTTGCTGTTCTTGCAGCATTTCAACTCACAAGCAATTGCTACTTTTAAAAGAATCCAATGCTTGAATTGTCTAAGATAACCCAATTGATACTTTCATGTTATAAAGAGTTTTTTTTTCCAGATTCTACACTTAAACATTATGTATCTGGAATATATGTATGTGTTAGGTACTTTATAGGGCATGTAAATGTTTTTGATCAATCATGGCATCCAATGAAGCATCCTAAAAGAAAAGAGAGATGATGGATGGTTTTCTGGCTCCTATTCAAAACTCCTGTTATGTTGTGGAGTACTTGTTATGAATGCTTGGCAACAAAAAGGCAGACATCCTGTATTACACAAATACTTAAAAGCCTGCACCCCGAGACAAGAATGAAACAAGAGGTGATTTTTATATACATAGTCCCTGCTGTCTCCTTCACCTCTACTGGGAAGTAGCTATGACATAATAGGATTTGAAGGTTACTCTTCAAATTTCCTCTCACCTTCAAGTGAGTAACCCATGTCATGGGTCACAGAAAGCTGTCATCTTGACATCCAGAGATGCCAACATGGCTTGAAATACATCTTTTGTTAGAAAGAATTGGAGATTAGACCTGCAAAACTGAAAAACAGATTCTGTTTCTCCTTGTTTAAATTTTCAGACTAGCCATCAGGTTAAGAAAAGAATACATGTGCATAACACTGCCTTAGGAAACTTTTGAAGAATTGGAAATCTGGAGCTTCGAAAGCCTCCAGTTAAAAGTTTTCTGTGAAAATCAGTTGCGTCTTCCATTTCTTACATCATTAAACTGATTTCTTAATAAGTACAATGATATGCAATTTTAAATTTGCACTATTTTAAAATTGTTAATATTTATCTCATGTTTTAGTAAATATCGGAAGGGAGGTTCTGTTAATGATTGTCAGAACTTTTTTCAGTATCTGAAAAGATAATTGATCTAGGAAGTATTCCTGTTAGAAATATTTGAGAACAATTTTATATAATAGAGGCAGGTGGCATCTCATAAAAAAAAAAAAGTTAATCCAAAAGGATCTATTTTAATATGGTTGTAGCTGAAGTTAGTTACAGTTCTTCCGAGTGCAAATTTGTACTACAATCGTGGTTAATAGTTTAAAATGCAATTTTAAATCGGCTGGAGATGACTCTTATTATATTTCCCTTTTTGTTCCCTATTGCCCCTCTTCAAATCATATTTATATATGTTATTAGCAGCCATCCTCCTTTCGTCTAGTTAGCACAGCAGTACACCAACTCTGTAATTTAGTGATTTAATACCAGCTATTTCCAACTGGATATTGGCCCATGGGCATAGAATTATTTGAAAAAGTAACAACAATAAAGCAGATTAACAGTATGAATTTTACATCAACTATTTAGTTACTAGTACTATAATAGCTGTCCTGAAACAAGTGTGATGAATTACCTTCTACATTTTCTTATAGCTTTTCCCTCCCACCTCCACATTAAAGGGTTCTTTGCTCTCAGTAATCTTTACAATAACAGGTAATTGCATCCCGTGGTCAGTCTTCTTTCAGATGAGCTTTAATCTTTTGTTGGAGGATAACATTTTCAGACTAAACCTCTCCATTTTTTGTTTTGATCTGGTTTCGATACTAGTGCAGTGTAGGAGTATCCAGAAGTGATCTTGTCAGTGCAGCTCATAGATTCAGAGAGAAAATTAAGTAACCAAAAAGAAAGTTTGAGAGGCATTTGCTGTATTATACTGAATCAGGTGGTCAGGTCTGACATGACCTGTCTGAATCAAGAGGAAAGTACCCTTCACTATGGACCCGCATCTTTAGGAAGGATTTGTGCGGGGCAGGATGGCAAAAATTACATTTTTCCTGTCCAGAGGAGATGAATGAGGAACTTGAAGACTTAGATGGTCTTCTCGGTTATAACTGATACGACTGAGGAACTTTACGTTTAAAAGCTAGAGGCGCTGGCAGAGAGCTGAAGTGCCAGAAGCTCACAGAGGCTACCAGCCTGCAGTAAATAATGCAGCTTTTAAGGGACCCAATTTAAACTGGAAAGAATCTAGTAGTGGTTATGTCCTGTACAGTAATGTAAACAGACTTCTAAAGCACTGGACAATCTTTTGGCCACTAAGGAGCTGGGTTTTTTTTGTTGTTGTTTGTTTGTTTTTTAGTATTTAATTAAATAATAAGAAATAATGTGTCCATTTTCATTTTAAAGTGCTTTCTAAGATGGAACAGAAAAAATATTTCCCTGTCTTTCTCAGCAATATATTTAATGCTCCTAAAACTGCTTGTAATTGTACAGAATCAAAGTTTTCAATATCTTTCCATACAGGAGCTAGAAGTCTGACTGAGAGCAAGAGCTTTTTTGTTTTAGATAAATTGAACCTCTTTTCCATCTTGAAATCAGTGAACCAGCTGTCCAGCTATGGAGAAAACCAGCTGTGCAAATGGAGATAATTTATTTTTAATATAACTTCGAATTTTGAAGAAGCACAAGGACGGATTTATTTTACTGAGTTGTGCCAAAGGGTTTTCCTCCTCATTTTGTGGGAGTGTTTCCCCAGCTCCGAGGAATAAATTGCCCGTTCTTGCAGTAGGTTAGCCAGGCTGAAGTTTGGAATTCATGAAGCCACTTCAGCAGAGAACGGCCAAGGAATTGCAGCAAAATCTCAAGGTCACTGGGAATATTCTTTGGGGTATTCTTATGTGGCTTATCTGTGCTCACATGCCTAATTTTTTTTTCAGAGCAAAGAATAGCCACTTGCAGAGAATGGAAGCCTTAGGCCGGCCCTGTGCCATCCCTTATTCAAGTTCTTTTATACTCCTCTTTTTAAAGAAGCTGTCAAGTTCTTTTCTGTAGCTGACAGGAAAGGCCAAATCTGCAGTACAGGAAGGGAGGCGAGAAAGAAACTTTTTTGTGTTGATGTTTTACTAAGTGAGCTAAGGAGAATTTTAGAATCATGTAATTTACTCTGGCGGCATTTACTGTACATAGCTATAGTGATGGTAATTTCGCTCATTGTGGAAGTGAAAAGATAACCATCAATCAGTTGTCAATTGGTCAATTGCAGAAGTGATGAAAAGGAGCTGGTAGGAACAATCACTGCTGGGGCTACCTAGGCTACTTGGGGGCTTCGGCAAAACACGGGAACTGGATCCCGGGCCAGCAGGACGCGGCGAGGCCGGAGTGCGAGGGGACGAGCGGGGCGCGCGGTTGCACCCCGGCTCCGGCTGGAAGGGCCTAATGCAGCACGTAGAGCAGAGCAGGTGCGTGGAGGACCCTCGAGCCAAGCGTGCTGATGAGCGTCGGCGCGGAGGGCGGCACGAGCACGTGGGCCATTAGACGGAGACGTGGAAAATGGAAGAGCTCGTTGCCAAATGCCAGCAAAGAGCGGGCTGGTTTCAAGTGTTATGTGCCCAGCAGCTTACAGCAGTTAGAACTTTATTGGCGAAATCAAATGTTGCAGAATTGGAGATAAATGACTGTGCTTAAGTGGCAGGATGCTGTAAGAAATAGTACAACCCCAGGTGTTGCTCTGTTAGTAAACGCATCATTTGGAAGCTGCTTTTAGAGCAAGCCTCATGACACAGGATGGTATCAGCACTCCCTGGGCTTAAGAGTTAAATTTAAGTAGCATGAAAAGCGTGTATTTCTTTTCATTATACATGCATATTATAGAGGAGGGGGAGGAATAGGCTTAGGACAGGAGCAGGCAGAAAGATTTAATTCGCGTATTTATGAAAAGACTTCAAACATTTTTGATGTGGGGTGGTTTGTGCTGCGGCGTTTTGTTTGGGGTTTTCTTCCCCCCTTCTGTGGTAGGTAATAAAAAGGATTACAGGCCCTCCAGAAGGATGAGATATCATCAGTTTGTAATCCAGCCCATGGTTTCCTAGATACCGTATTGTCTATTCTGTTCCGCTATGTGAAAAATGTTGAATATCAACAATGGGTTTCAGTGCGGTATTGTTGAGTTTTGTATGAACTAATCTAGCTTCACTAAAAAAAAAAAAAAAAAAAAAAAACTATGGCTTTGGACAAAAGTCTATAGCCAGTGCATTCGTAACTCCCCATGCACAAGAGCTGACTGGGGCTCTGGGAAGACATTTTCCTCATTTGATTTCTTTTCCTTTTATTTATTTTCTTTTTTCTTTTTTTTTTTTTTCCCCTCCTCATAACCTTCTTGTCCCGTTCTCAGGTGTTTGTCACCTTTTACAATGTCACCTGTGCGGGTCCGGTGCTTGAGAAAGTCCCAGGACCGGGGCAGCTGGCATAGGCCCCATAGGAGGCAGCGGGGTTGGAAAGGTAAGCGCGTTCGCCGAGGCGCTCGCTCCGCCGCACGCGGGGCCGACACAAGCTCGCGGAGCGCGGCGGAGCTAGCAGGGGGCACAGGGAGCTGCCGGGGCGAGAGAGGGGATGGCTCCGCTGCAGCTCTGCGCTTTGCCCCTCGCACAAGTGCCTGGCACGGGCGCTGAGAGCGGAGGGGCTGTTACCTGAGCAGGGAGGTGCTTGGAGAGCAGGGCTCCTGTGCACCTACCCCGGCAGGGCGCGAGGGGAAAGGCTCTGACCTGCGGGCATGGCCTTTGCGGGACGTAGATAGTGCCACCATCCATGTTTTGAACTGCTTTGCTATAAGCACTGTCTTCTTGCCTTTTTTTCTGTTTTTTTTTTCTTTTCCTCCTTTTTCCACTTTAGGCTTAGAACTGGTTTAATGGCATGTGGCACTTCTGCTGGGGGTGCTCTTTGCTTGAAATAGAGGGGGCGGAGAGCAATAAGATTCCTGGTCAGACAGATTGTCATTAGTCCAATTTGTGGAAGAATTTGATAATTTTTTTTTTTCTCTGCAGTTAGTTTTCTTTGCGAAGTTTACCGGAACTTTTCAGTAGGAAAGAAAAGACCTTAAAACACCTAGACTGCAAATCTGTGCTAGCTGCAGTGAACTTGATTAATCTATTTATAAACTTAAAATTATATTGTGAATGTGTAACCTCAATGTATGCATTTTATATTAAGTAGATTTTTACTTTTTAGTTGTAAATTATATTCTGTTTTCAGTATATAAGGTTATGAATAATTGTAACTGCTTGGAGAAGTAACTCTTCAAGTGAAGTAACAATTACTTTTCTG
>JAVCKT010005808.1:0-11149 GCA_032273925.1 Rhynchotus rufescens | reverse complement strand
CAGGCTTCATCATGACTAGAAAGAGATCTCTTTATCTAAATATAGCCAAATTAAATGATAGAGCTGCCCAGGATAGTGTAGGTGGGTAAGGAACATTAACACTCATGAGCAGCTCAGGCATAGCCTCTACAGTTAACTGGAGAGTCAATACAGAACAAAATCCCTCGGTGCTGAAAAATCACCTTGCAGAGGAGGAGCCACCAAGGCTATTTCCTCTTGCCAGCCTGCAGAGTAAAGCAGTATGTCTAACAAATCCCTGAGGTAAGAAGAAACTGATGGAAAACCTGATTCCTTCTTTTGAAACTCCTGAGTCAGACCCTAAAAGAACTTGCCTATAACTTGACTGCATAGAGTAAACTCAACTTTTGTTCAAAGTACCAGAGTGGAGAAAAAGTAGCATGAAATGACTGGCTCAGTGCCAGGTCAAATCACTGTTCATGACTTTTGTATTGCTCACCTTATGTGAAAGTGCTACAGAACCAGGCAGAACAATCTTCACACAAGAAAGAGCTTGAGGACAAGGAAGCTTCCTTCCTATTAACTAATTAAAGCAGCAGATTTTTCTTCTAAGTTAGCCTTTCAATTCCTAAGACAGTATAAGCACCCCTTAGCACAAAGATTTGAATTGCCTCTCCTCATTCCCTGTGGGAGAAACATGACCTAAAACTTCACCGCATCAGGAGCTACATCCAAGAGAAAAGGTTTTTATAGCAAAGAAACAAAAGGGGTGGTCACACAGCCTTCAAAGAAAAAGTAAAGCATTCTCAACTAAGCTGAGAGGAGCCTAAGGGCATCTGGCCATCCTGCACAGTCCATGCCCTATGTGCTGTGGCCGAGCACAAGTAGGGCCCGTGGATGCCTGATAATGCTAAAAGTATCTGTCTTGAAGAGCCCATGCACAGCTTCTAAACCTGTCTTTCTGCAGAACTGCTTTTCCTCTTACTGTCTAAATATTCAGCTTTAACCAAATACCATTTAACCAAAAACCATTTAATCTTATATTTTCCTTCCCTCTCATTTTCTGGAATTGGCTTTCCTTCATATCTATAGTCAAATGGGATCAATGAAAACAAGCTATAAAGAACTCCTGCCTCTTCACACCTGGTGTTATGTTGCCCCTTCTGCAATGCTTTCTAAACCATATTACTGGAAGAAGCATTTGTTGTAACTGCATCTTAGCAAAGCAGCTAACTCTAGTTCACCATCAGATTTTGATTTGACAGTTGAAATATTAGCAATATAAACTACAGACTGATTAATTAGAGAAACTGTTTTACATCTTCTCCTTACCATAGTCAGTTAATAATAAATAAATACTAAAAATAAATATAAAACTATAGTACTGTAATAAATGCCATGATACCTACTAACTACAGTAATATGTGTTCTAGGGCATTTGTATATGAAAATAACGTGCACTATCATAAAAGGGTGGTTATTACTTCAAGAAATGGCTAACCACATAGGTCAGCTTCCTACTAGCTGGATTCAGCTGCAGGTACAAGGAGGCTTTTGCTTTTTAGAGACAATTTAGTTATGTTGTAAGAGGCAGAAGTTTTCTTTCAACAAAAACAATGACCCTGAAAACACACAAACTATACATAAACCTATATGACAGTTCCTATTTTGAATTGCATAGCTGGTCTTATGCCCAGAAACTCTACAAAATTCAATGTTATTAAGCAAATCTCAAAGTATTAAACTAGCAAGTAAACAAGAAAAATAGGGGGGAAAAAAATCATGATCAAATATTGGGACAAGAGAGACATTTTTCAAATTCAAATATATGATGATACTAGAAACTATTCTATCAAATAGTTTTGATGATAAATCTGTAGTTTTTTCCATTAGCCTTGATGAAGATTCTGTTAAATACAACCAAATCTTCCTGGTTTGGTATGTCGGTAAATATAATCAATGCTTTGTTCCTAGCATTTAGGATATCCAACTTCACATTTAAATACATCTGTATCACTGAGTAAAATGTTTTAATATGCTTTTCCATTTTACTCTCCACTCAGTAATGGCTTGAACTTTCCATTTTCAATAACTGTATTAAGTAGACAATTTTACAGATCTTATCTCTACTGCATTACAAATTAGAATTGTTAAACAATGATAGCAAAATATTATATAATTTATAATAATAATAATTTATAATAATAATAATAAATACTTATATATAAATTAGGATCAAAAGGACAATTTTTTTAAAAAAAATATTGACTCATCAATTTGCCTAGAAATAGAGATACTTCAAAATCTCTCCAGATCCTCCATAAAGAAACACAAGAAAATGCATGGCTAATCCAAATGACATTTGAT
The DNA here is from genome assembly GCA_032273925.1 of Rhynchotus rufescens. NCBI lineage: Eukaryota > Metazoa > Chordata > Aves > Tinamiformes > Tinamidae > Rhynchotus > Rhynchotus rufescens. Next base: position 8,824 of record JAVCKT010005808.1, on the reverse strand, counting down.
AATATATGTGGAGTTACTATGAATAAATTTCAACTGATGCAAACTCTTAACTTTCTAGAAGACCCAAATGAATACGTTAATTCAGTCTAATTTTAATCAGTAATATGCAAAAAAGGTTGTGACTTTCTAATATGAAATAGTCCTTGACTTTCATATTTCTTAAGCACTTTCTTTTATCATTTTGCTGATATATGTTCTATTTTAACATCAGAAGGATAATGGATGTGCTTCTTAAACAGTAAATTGGGTTTTATATCAGAGACCTGTCAGCACCATGACAGGCTGACCTGACAGTGATCTTACATTTGCAGCTCTCCTTCACGGCTGCTTTTCAAGGTGATAAGGTCACTCTTAAGAAAAGTGCAGAAGACTGCCCGATCCCCCAGGAAACACCTTGAAATCATCACAGCATTTGCTGTAAACCATAATCCTTTTATGTTCTTCATAACAGATTAAGAGTAGAGCTATCGTTTGCTGTCATGTGTATTTCCTTAATCAAGGGCATTTAAGATTTAGGCAGATAATGTAAATTAAAAGGCACTTGCATTTTCTTCTTCAAATACAAAAAAAAAATAAAAATCAGGAAAAAGTGTGTTCTATGTCAGTGTTACTGATAAATGTATCATACAAATCAAATTTTATGTTTGCTTGCAGTGAGTGACTTCTTCAATTTCAGTCATTTTTACATACGGGAAGGGTATGAAAACAGTATCTTAGAAGAAACATTACATTTAAGATTTTCCTTTCATTTTGCATATGAAGTTTCAATAAAATAATGAAAATCAGTATTCAAAAGAAAATGATTAATGGCATCACTTTCTACAAAGTACTAGAACATCCTGAACTTCCAGTTTTGTTCACCAAGTACTGATGAACCTCAGTAATTCACAGTACATATTCAGATTTCCATCGTTAATTAATTTGCTATGCTGATTACTTCAAGCCTATTACAAAATGATAATGATTTTAAAATCTGCTCACACTGTAGGAAGAAATTGTTTTGTACATCTTATTAAATATAATATGATTGATCATATGATGGGAAAAATATTGGTATCACTACTACTCTATAGCACAACATGAGTGAGATAAAAAATTACTCAGATAATTAAATACTAACTGTTCCAGTCCTACTTGCTATTCTGTATTGCAGCCTTCTGTGTTCTAATTGTCTTGTTGTGGCAATGTTTAAACCTATCTTACACAGAGCATAGTACTTTGGGTTGTTGTGGAACTTATCCATGAAAGCTTATTAAGTTTATATACTAAAAAAGCATCTCGAATTTACTTTTGAGAGATTAGTGTAGCATATAAGAGCACAGAGTATAAAATATTCGAATATATAAATGAGTATTCAAAGCCCAAAACTGTAACAGCAAAATTGTACAAGCCCATTCACTAATTCTAATATTTGTACTGGAAGCAGACTCCTATTTATGAATGTCTCACTAATACTATTTTAGCAAATTTGCACTATTAAGTCTGGAGTGTGTACATATACATATATATATACACATACACATACACATATACATACTTGCAAACTCCAATATATATAAAATTTAGAAGCTGACCAAAAAATATACATACCACAAAGGACTCTATGTAAATATATGTCTTATGATCCTTAGCATCATATCTCCATGCTTCTATTGCAAAAATGTTTTATAAATAATTCAAATATGTATTGGAAAATCATAAAAAATTAACATATTAACATTAGTAATAATGTCCTGTAAATAAGATACAAACTACAGAAATACAGTAGGAGACAATACAAAAACAGAATAAACAAAATAGGAAATATAAAAAAAGTTTATTTTTATTTTTTATGTCCTCCTGCTATGCTCTTCATCTATGCCATGTTATTAGAAACGCAGAGTATTTTTCAGAATTGCATTATTAACTGCAACTCTTCCTTTTTCACTCTTCCTCCAGAGGGACTTGGCATATTTGTTTATGAATAAGGCAACAGGTGTTCACATCTGTGACGCTAACCTAAAATTCTTTCTAATTTCCAAATTAAGGTTCCCTATATCTTTTTTACAATGGTTCTTTCTGATCACTATAGACAGCTTGTCATTACCTGACAGGGAATAAACGCTAAAGGAAATCATTGCTGAGCCTCATTAAAGTTTGAGAATAATGGGCCATTTCGCAGGGTTCAAATTGTTTTATGTCCACGATTGTGATACTACTAGATCATATAAATAGGAAAATTAAGTTATGATGGGCTGCTCTCTCTTTTTGAAATCAATCCACCTAGAATGTCACTGTTCTGCTTAAGTATAAGAAATACCAATTTACTATGCTATGATCAGGTAGGTGGTATCTGCTGAAGTGACTAGTCCATATAATTCTCCGTACACTGTATATATATGTAGCCTCCTACTAAGCAGCTTCTTACTACAAAATACTTGCACCTCTCCTATACCAAACTGTTTTCCTTCAGATTGACACTGTCCTACTTTGCTTGAACTAATGGTTCAATCCACCTTAATTAGCTCCCAAGCTAAGATGTGCAGAGATTTTTACTCAAGCGGGACTACTCAGTATTCCACAATAGCTCACATGAATTTTAAGCAAAACAAGTCTAGACTTCTAATGATGTTTTGATATATAAAGATGTCGAGTGAGATTTGCAAAAGCATGTGAGTTTCTAAAACGCAGTCTGCCAAATCCAATAGCAAAGTAGCAAAAAACAAAGACACTGGTTTTACAGCCCTAGTGCTAATGTAGTTCAAAAGCCAGTGTTAACTCTTCTGAGTTAATGTGATTCTTGCTCACAGAAGTCCAAAAGGGCATATATTGTCAAGTGTGTTTCTGTTGATGATCAATAGAAACCACTATCAGGCTTTAGTTTAATAACTCTTAAGGTAAATATTCACAAGTAATTTTGCTGCCTGTGAAAGCCATCAGTATATTTGTAAGTTAAAAACAAGAAAAATTACATTTGTGACATCTAGTTTCGCATTGTTACATATCTAACATAGTGAGTATCATAAAATATTGTATTTCAATGCTAAAATGATCTGGTATATCAATATAGCCTTTCTGTACTACCAACTATTTTAAGTTTACATTTTGTTGAATGGGAAATATATGCTAATGACAGTTTGAGATGAGATAAATGAAATCTACTTTAAAATTAACTACAATATTGATGAATTTTGATGCACTGCATAACTAAATTTTTATCAACTCTAGGATGACTCTAAAATTAAAGAATGCAGATACTAAGAATCAAACAGTTATGCAGTAGCAACTTACCCGCCATTTCATTATTTTAATATGTTTGTGTTTCTAGAAGCATTATGCCGCATATTTTCTGTTGATTTTCTTAAAGTGAAATCAAAGTAATTTATAGTGTCATTAGCTTGTTGGTTATTTCTGAAAACCCTGATATCAACACTGTTACAAAAGGACAGAGAATAGCACAAAGACAGAGGTAAATATATATACTTTTCCAAGTCAAAATATGCTTCAGCACGTACTGCACTGTGAGGCCACAGGAGCATTATCCTTGGCACAGTGTTCCCTCTTCCTTTCTTGCCTTAGATCTGACTGTGCTAAGCTGCTTTAGTGAACTAAGTCAGCAAAGAAACTATTCTCTTTTGGTGGGGCTAGGGGAGCAGAGATTAGTTTCTAGCAATGTAGCATCTCTCTCCAAATGTAAAAGCTGCCGTCTGTTCTTTCTGGTCACCATCTCACTTGACATGAAAATCAGAAAGCAACAGGAATGGTGGAATATACATTTATACACATGGACTCTTTTGTGGGAAGAGTGGATTTGAATCTCCTAAGGCTGAGCAGGGAATCATATTTATGTCTTCTATTACGTGGCCAAATTATCTCAACATCTCTGTACTAGAGATCAGCAGCTTGGGGAACAAGTCCTGGCCAAATTCATTCAAAGAATACTGGTAAGAGCTGCAAACCCTGAAAAACACGTCACTGCCTTGATTCCGAGCGGATGAGGTAGCTCCCTGTCCCTCTGAGCCACAGATGATGTATCCATGATGCTGAGATTCCTGGCACACAGCGCGTTTCACATTCCCTATCAAGCAGGCATTCCCTACTAAGTTCCACCGACTGCCTCGCTGAGGCCCCTTCTCCTCGGGGATTTTAGAGAGGGAGCTCAGGCACGAAGCTGCAGATTCTGCATTGCTCCCTGCAGATCAAGAGCCTTTAATGTAGGGCGCAGTCTATGCCCACTCTTGCATTCGCAACGCCTCATAATGACCTCAATGTCTAATTAAGCAGTACCTGCTATCTGGTTTCAGAAGCAATGCAGAACCACAGAGTTTTTCAGACAGGAACGATATGAAACCATCAGCACAGAGTAAAACAGACTCAAGACTAGGACTCTTGCTGGCCAAGTGCCAGTCACATACATTGCTCTTGTGATTGGATCGGAAAGAATAAATCCTGGGAACATATGAATAATACAATGATGTATTTTACTTCCCAGTAAGTCATGTTATCCCATAACAAATTAAAAGGAAATATTACAGAGAACTACGTATGCTATGGCAGCTCCCCAAATAATAAAAAAAGCTATAGGAATCCATATGAATCTTTTGAAGGTTTGCATAAATCTCTACCACCGTAACTCCTTATGTTAATCATAGTCCTTTAATAGGATGTTAGCTGTGGAAAGAAGGAAAAAGCTCTTGATTTCTTTCTTGCCTTTTTAGGTCTCCCAGACTTCATAAGTGTGGCCTGCCAGGCAATTTCGTTATCAGCATAATGTGCAGCCCAGTGTCGCGGGTGTGATTAGCCTATGGAAGCTGTCAAGAAGAGATCTGTGTGGATGACTGCTATTTCAAGACCTGCTATAAAACAGCAAGTTGAAATTAGATCTAAAAACTAACTGAGGTTTATTCTTTCACCATGGCAGGGAGGTGAAAGACCATTAGAGATCAGAACTTCTAGGCATTTAAAAGCACCAGAAATCACAGTGAAGGCAATTATCTGAGATCTCTGACCAGTCACCTAAAAATGGGATAGCAAATGAAGAAAGCTATCCAAATGGGCACTCATTTGGCATCCTCCAAATTCCAATATTTTGATAAATTTGAAAAGCATGCATTAATTTTACTTCCAGATAGATGTATTCTATATGGCTTAGGGTTAATGGAAGGGCAGAAAATCTTTTTTTTCTCTCTCCTATATTTTTTTAAGTAAAGCAGTAGTACAAACAAGTCAAAGAGAGAGAGAAAAAAAGTAGACTTTCTATAGAATCAACAACCATAGGTTGCAGAGCACAGAAATATAAATATATAATCAGTTGGGCTATATCTTTGTATGTTGCCCATTTATGTATTAATGCTTCAATTTAAAGAACTGCCTCAAAAATTAGGAATAGATTCAGATATATAATTCAGAATTTAGAAATTAGGGCAGAAACAGAAAGCATATCTTTCAAACTGGAAACAATTGAATAAAAAAAACCCCAAATTTTCAGCAATGGGAACCATATTATTGGTTTCTTTTTTTTCCACAAAACAGTTCTGAAATTTTTAAACTGTAGTCAGTTCTAAGCACGGAAACAAATCCAACAATTGAATTCTTGCTTTTATGTGATTTTTCTTATGAAAAATCCTCCTTATCTCCACTTATGTATAAATAAAACAAATTTAGGAATGAAAATACTCCTAACTTACATTATTATTAACTTATCTTATAAAACTGTATCAAAACATCAAAAAAATTAAAACATTTTAATAAAAACACTCCAATGCATCTGATGAAGAAAAAAAAAATTAATTTAGAATTCTCCATATCTCTTATCTTTTAAATAATCTAATTTGAAGGAAGAAAAATATAACCACAGAAAGATGTCTTTTCTGAGAATAAACATAATTGTTTACTCCTCCTTTTGGATGCATCTATGTGAAGTTAATATTCTTAGAGAAAATTAATTTAATCGCCTATTTGGCAGCTCAGTCAACCAAGAGTTTCTTTTTTTAGCGACTATTTTTAAGACCTCAACAAAACATATTTTAGAGAGTAATATATTCCTAGTATATAAACTGCCTATCTGGTTTAAAAAAATGATTTATACAAAACACATAATTTAATTTTTAATTTAGGATTCAACAACTGCTTTTTTTCACTCAACTTGTTACATTAATATACATCAAATAGTTTTACATTAACTGCTAAGAAGCAACAGAAGAAAGAAAAACTGCAGACTGCAACTACAATTACAATTGCTTCTTGATAGATGGAAAGCTGTAAATATCTGCAAAGAATCTTGTGTGATGTATTTTTATGTGTATCTTCAAAAGGCAACGAAATAAATTCCAAGACAACTAAATGTTCTTTGGTCTTGTATGTCCTCAAAACTTGATGGAAAATTGTAATACCTTAGATTTTAACCCACAGGCACTGGCTTGTGGGTATCATAATCTTCCTCTGCACATGGTCTCTTTTAAGGGCAAGCATAAGTATTTCTACAAAGACCATCTCTAAAAACAAAGCCTTCTAGGAAGAGGGAGAGGAGCAAAACAAACCTTCCTAGCATTTTGTCTTCTCTTCCACCATGCTCAACAGCACCTGTGTCTTTTGATATAATAGCTTTCTCCCTTCCCTTTGGGAAATCAGGCTGAAAAAGGCAGAAATGAGTTCTGTTGGACAAACAAAACATATTTTAAAGAACATAGGCAACAGTGTTATGTTCTTTAACTATGAGGAAGTAACCCTTCTATATGAGGAAGATAACCCTTCTACAGCCAGATGGAGAAAAGATTGAACATGCAGCAAAGTTGAGAAGGTGGAAGGAGAACGTAATTTTAAAACCTGTGAGAAGGGACTGAGGCATAAGGAAGGGCAGGCATCTTGCTCAAACATTTTTTCTTGCTTCTCAGTTTACCCCTTGAGAACTAATGAGCAAAAATGGAATAAGAATATTAGGAAGGAGCATACACTGTAATTAGTATGAATCATAAACATAATTAGATAAAACTAAATGCAAAAAAAAAGCAGTAGGCAAGTTTCACTGGAGTGGGTGTGCAAAATTCATAAGTATTGTAATTTGATAAATGTAACTATAATCTTGATATAGTAAGGAATGCAAGTATAAGGAAGGGTAGTCCTCACCGTAATGAATTTGAGTTATGCCTACTAATAACATTTTTATAATAGGATCTCTATCATGTTCTCTAAAATTTGTTTTGTTCACAGTGCCAAACGTCTTAGAATTTTACAGTTAGAAATTCTTGCTATGGCTTCATTACGTGCATGGGCTCAACAAGGGTAAATAAAGCTAGATAAGGACATTTATGATATGATATCCTTTGTTAAGCACTGTTGATTATTATCAGGATTTTATGGTCAAATAAATTTTAGCAAGAATAACTTTGTCAAGTGATTGAAATGAAGATATATCTGACCTATATACTATTCTTAACTATTAATTTTCCAGATACCTACTTATTAGAATTAGTTGCATTTTTCTATATACAAGGATTAAGCAAAAGATTTTAAATTTAATTTAATTAAGTAAAATCATTAATGTTGCAAAATAAAGTGCTAATCTAAAAAGAGCAGATTTAATGTTGCACATGCAGTCTCATTTCTGACCCTCCTGCATCTATCCTAACGACTGGATGAGACACAGATACTGATAGTGTATTCTATAATATTTTTCAAAATTATAGCATACTTTAAAAGAACAAAGAAGCAGCAATTAAGCGTGGGCAACCTGATAGCTGCTGTTCCCTCAATTTGGTGCACCTTACCACTGAAACAGTAGTTGTTCATATGTAATCCATTGCTCTTTTTGAAAGGAAAAAGTGAACTAACAGTGGCAAATACAAGAATCTACCCTGCTCTCCTTTTCTTTTCCAGTCTACAACTTTCCCAAACCGATATCAAGGCAGGTCTGTGATGATGTGGTGCCTGTGTCACCAGGCGGGCTGGGAGGGAAAGGAAGAGAAACTCCATGGAGGAACAAAATGCCCAGGGTGGGGGAAGCCTTTGTGGGGAGCAGGAGTCCAGCTCTATTTCTTCTGCAAAGAGTTGGGTCAAGTTTGGTAAAGGCCACTTCTGAAGAAGGGCCAGCTTGGCCGGGTTACTTATAACTAAATACGTGTGTGCGTGTGTGTGTGTGTATGTAAAGATGTAAAGCTCAGGGGTTTCTGTAGCACTCATTTTGTCAGAGAAACCATAATGCTTATGCAGTACTATTCTATTATTAGGCCACAGTTCTGTTGTAAAATGGAAGAAAAAAAAAAGGAAATGAGACAACTGTCAACAGTTTCTATTTCAGCAAAAGCTCAACAGGTTTTCTTCTTATGAAATATACACCATAGCCTGATGGCCTTTCTTACTCCAAATTAAAGTGCTGCAACAAATCCTGCAAATGTGACAGTTTTTCAAAGAAAAGAATGTAAAGGTGGGAGAGGTTATGTTATCGATATCAGGGCTGCTAGCAGTTCCCCCGTTAACTGCAAAAATATGAATGAAGACTCTAACATGAGGGAACTGCTACGTTTTCCCATTACAAGCCCTTTTCAAGAATTTATAATTCGGGGAAGTAAATATTCTTATATCAATTTTATACTAAAATAGAAAGGTCTTTAAAAACACTTAATAATGATCTATTTTTTCAGTATAGCTGCATTAGTTGGTGAAGGAACAAAAAAAATGATGAATTTTATGATTGCACGCACATTTTCTCACACATATATCTGAAAATGCCTTATATAAGTTGGCTTTAAAACATCGCAGTTATCATATATCCAAAAGGTATGAAAACAGATTTCAAGATATGAATCAAGATAAATTAACTGCAAATATAGTAACGCTCACTAGTCAA
>JAVCKT010005805.1:0-34406 GCA_032273925.1 Rhynchotus rufescens | reverse complement strand
TATGTTAGAAGGAATTTATCCAGCGGTTTCAGCTGAGCTGCCAAGTGCTGGTCTTCAAACCCCCCTGCCCGTCACTCTCATGGCTTTTGGAAAGCTGCTGATCCGCAAGGCACGTGGTGATTCTGGAGGCGCAGCTCTGCAGAGCGCTGTAGTAGCTGGAGTGGAGCGTAACGACGCACGTGGTTGTTGCCGTGCCAGTTTGGCACTGTGTGCCCTGGACGTGCTGGAAGGCTCTTGTAGCCATATCCAAACACACAAGGATGGTTTGAGGCCTGCCAGCGCTACTGCTGTTCTCAGGTGTTCTGATAGAAAAGGTCTTTCTAGTTACAGGGAGTATTTCATGGCGACTTCCTCAGAATTTTGTTGAGGAAAAGGATGTCATTCCCACAAGATCAAACGTTGTGATCTAGCATTTTTAAATCACAGCACAAGTATCATCTTAATGGGACAAAACTGAAATATTTGTATCAGGGAAAGGAAGCATCAGAATGAAAACCCAACTGGCAAGTTGGGATGAGCATTCCAAACTCACTCCCCGTTCCCAACATCGGAGCTGTCCTCACAGTTGGTCTACGTTTAGAACGGAGAGAGATGTCACATTTTTATTACCAAGAAAATGTGCATTTCTAATTAGTTTTACCAAGAAGATGCTATGCATTTCTGTATTTTTGAAAGTGATGTCAGCAGTCTAGCCTACAAGCATAGCTTTCAGGCTTTTATAAATGGGATAAAGTTCTGTCCTTTCTTTCTCCCTTCCTCCTAGGGAGACGGCATGTAATTTAGATCAGCTCATCCCTGTGGTCCCATGGCGGGGTTTTTGTGCAGTCAAGGTAGCCTTCCCTCAAGGGCTGGATTTCCTGAGAAGCAGGACATTAAAGCAGAGCTAGAGAGGGCGCCTGGCGAGGGAGGAGGCTCCCAGGCCCCACGTGGCCCCTGCACGTGGCTGCGGGGCGCAGGGACGGCCGCCCTCGCCTCTCGTGGGGCAGCAGCGGCCTGGGCTCCGCGTTAGCGAGCTCGGGAAGAGATCCCCAGCGTGCTAGTTAATCAAGTAGTGGCCTAATTAAAGCCTATTACTGCTTTTGTCTTTCTTCGTGCAGTGGCCAAGACAATAAGCTGCACTGAAGGAGAGCTGGTGCTGTGGTTTCATATGGCTCTTAGCAGGTCAGATAATTTTGGTATTTGAAGTGCTGGTAGTACAGCGAGAGAAAAGGCTAAGATTTGTTTACTGTATCCCTCCTGCTGAGTTAATTTTAGTACCTATTTGATATACTAATTAAACCATATTTCATTCTTTTGCATCCTGTACCAGCTCAATACTAACAGAACTATTGAGCAGACCTGCAATTTCTCTGAAACTTATTTAAAAATATTTTGGTTTTGTCATAAAAAGAAGTTTGTAATGCATAGAACATTTTAAAGTCAAAGCAATGGCTTTGTTTTAAAGATACTAAGTATATTTCTTCTGTCAGTCTTTCCAAGATCTTTAATCATCACTTGAACGCTTGGAGAACTAGAACTGTGAAGGCTGTTTCATTTGTACTTTTTCTAACTTTGTAAAGGAAAACAGAGAATTCAACAGTGGTGAATGTCTGTTGTAAAGCATACCAACTAGAGTTTCCCTTTATTCCTTTCATATTTCTGTTTATAAGCAAAACTGAAACAACACAGCAAATATTTAGGAAAGTAACCTAATTTTGGATAAACTTAGAAAGGAAAGGCAGAAATCCTTAGTAAATAATAATTAATTGTTAGGGTGGTGTGGGATTTTTTTTCTCTTCCTCCTTCCCAGATCTTTGTGCTCATGGCTGCAAAGAAAAGCTAGAATAACTGACCTAGAACCTATTAGACTAAAATTAAAAAGAAGTCAATTCATAACTAGTTTTTAGTATCATGCTTTGAAAATAATCTTATTCATGAATTTTAACTATTCATAAAGATATGTGTAACAGACCAGTGTTTTCTTTAATAAATGACTGTAGAGAAACCTGTGTGAAATCTGTGTTCAGTTTTGCACCCAAAGACATGTTAGAAATAAATGGGAACATACTTAAATTAGAGACCTAATTCTGCGGCTGTACTAAAGTAAATCAGGTGCAATTATATTAAGTATAAGAAGTATATATATTATTATATTAAGTATAAGAATTGATCTCATAAGAATTGATGGGATTGTCATGTCGTCCTATGTTTTCTTTTTCTTTTGTGGTTTTTGTATTTCTTTAGTGTATTTGTGCTTATAACCACTGTTATCACTTCATATAACAAATATCAGAGTATCTTGTTACAAAAAGCATTTGAATTTTTCCCCTGAACTAAAACCTCCCCTCATAGAAGGTCGTCACAAAACAAACAAAAATACAGAAATAATCCCCCCGCCCTTTTTTTTTTATAGTAATCAGAATTCACATTCATTATTCCTAATCACTCAGGACCTTGTGAGCCACTCTCAGCTATCTAAGTGCAGGAATTATGAAGCAGAACAAAATGGCACTACAAGAGCAGCAGGTGACTTCTGGTTACTCCCACTTCGGGCTTACCACACTAGAGATTGAGATAATGTGGCTTTTGCAGAGCAAATTTTCAACATTTTGGGAAGAACTCAGGGAAAATCCCATCCAAATCCTCTTTTGGATTTGGTGAAACTACTTTGAAGTTGAGAGGTTTCAAATGAAAGGCTTTTGGCTGATTAAACAGCAATTAAAATAATTTTGACCATCTAATTAGCCACAAGAAGAGTCCATCAAATTTTGATGAGTCAGTCTGATAATGAGAAATAACTGTATTAAAAGGTTGATCAGCTTGGTGGCAGAAAGAATTGTATCTAAAAGATCCAGCAATTTCGCAGGTTGTCTCCTAAGTATTCAAGTGACTTACAATTTAGAGAGAAGTGTTCTCATATGTTTTATTACCCAGTTTTATGGTGACCTGCTAAGGAAACCTGGCGTCTCTAATTGTGCCGGGTGCTCGCTGATGTGTCCGTCAGCTCCTCCTGCAGCAGCCTCTGGACGTGGCCGGGAAGCAGCAGGGCTGAGGCCGCCGCCGGCTCCGGCGCTGTCGGTGCGGGTGGAGGACGTGCCCAGGTAGATCCGTGCCCTGTGCTGGGCAGCGGTTCTTGCCAAGGCTCAGCACTTTACCGCACCAGCTCCAGGCACGTTTTGCTCACATGGGTGGCTGTTGAGTCAAGGCAAGTTGTACAAGTCTTGCAGTGACGTGGGGGACTGGATATTTTTTGTCAGATGGTATTTTCTTTACTCTTTCCTCTTCCTTTTTCTTGACCCCTTCTGTAGCTTCCAGGATTATAGAGTGTCTGAAATGACAGTGTCTGAAATGACACCAAATTACACCCTGCAGGATGCTCCCACCGCAGGAGTTGATGGCCAAGGCAGGCTCAGGCTATCTGAAGTAGCACAGGAGCACTGTCATGCCTCATTCATTCTCTGCTGCAGGACCAGGATTTTATTTCACTTGTGTTTTGGTTTATTTTTTTAATAGATAACTCATTTGCCTACTAGCAATAATACTAAAAACAAGTGATGCCACAGAAATACATCTTTTCTAGCTCTGTGCATTCTTTTTTTTCCTGACTGAACTCACAGTAGTTGTTTTTGTAGCCTTCCTAGCTTCTCCGTGCCTGCATGCTGGCCACGGAGACCAGACACAATGAGGTTCCTCTGCTCCATCCTTTCCGTGGCTGAGTCCGGGGTCATAAAGCCAGGAGATATCTTGGTGACAGTGCAGCTTGACCTCAGACATTGCACAAAGCTCTTCCCTGCCTGCCGTAACCCACCTTTTCTCTCGCATGCGAGTGATATTTGTTGCATCCCTGCTTTATTCTGTAATACATTTTCTCTTTGTCCTTTACTGGCTGGGCTTGTCGCGCTCTTCCATGGGCTCGAGGAAGGAGGATACAATAACTTCTAAAGGAGGTGTCACGGCCCTTCGGCACATTCATTTGCAGCAAGCTTTTGTGCAAGAAGTGAGAAAAGGGCCATGATCTGTATAGAAAATACATATGGTGGGGGAGTAGCATTCTGGCTACAACATTCATTAGCGTTTGTTGAGGGAACATTTTTGAATTTGGAGAATCAGACAATGCAGTCTGTAAGGGTATAAATCTCAAGGGGTGAAAGAAAAAAATGCCTGTAAGGTTATACTGATGGTTTTCTTATTGAAGGGGGAAAAAAGATACCAAGTGTCTCATATTCAAGGAGACTGAGGAAGTCCAGTAAACCTGTAATAATAGATGGCTTCAAGTATTACACAAAAAAAAGATAAAATGAGCCAAATGGACAAGTTCTAGCGATGTTATTTCTCACTCCTTTGGTCTACTGCTTCTGAAAATAGTCTGAATTTTGAGGCACGCAAGCCAAGAGGCTTCTGTCATCTTAAATAAACTGAGGAAAAGTGAGATGTTCAAAAATGAGATTAAAATCATATAAAAAGGAAGGAAGACATAGTTTTGTTCAGCTCATGGGCTCTCACTGTGCCTGGATGAGAGTTCCAGAGAAGTCAAGATACTGGTTAAGTTGTAGAGGGATCCAGTCACTTTGCTTTTCATTGGCTAATGCAGGGTAGCCCTTTGTGGAGATAAAAGGCATTTGCGAATAAAGGGAAAACTGCAAATCTGATCATGAGTTTCTAGACAGGGTGAAGACTACCCTAGAGTGGTACAGGGTTTTGTTTGTCTTTACTGAAGAGTAAAGGCCATGATATGGCTGGAAGAGGGCATAATAAAGTACAGAACATTATTTGGAGACATTTGCAAGCAGCAATCCAGAAAGAGGAACAAAATAATGGTATAGCACTTCAAAATGGTTTAAAGTAATTGATAGCGGAGACTTGGACCAAAAAAGTACCAATTTTTGGTACTTGGACCAAAAGTACCAAAAAGTAGCAGAATATGGTCTCTTGTGAACTCATATCTGAGAGATATGAGAGATATGAGAGTCCAGGAAGGGCGGCTGCCGGCTCCTAACTTGCAGCTGGGCACACCTTGAGTTATAACTGACTTTTCTCCAGGAAATCACTGATGTCAACAAAGTCACTAAAGTCTACATTTGACACTGTTACTAAATATATATTTTTAGGGACTGGGTGTATGTGAAAGTCTTATCTCTATGCGATTTGGTTGAAATTGCCCCAGTGGTCAAAAATTACTAGTAGACTAGAATGGACACCCATAGATAGTCAGCACAAGTCTTGATTCTGCTGGATAAAAACGATGTTAACAACATGTCATTTTACAGAAGGGCTATCTTGACAATCACTGATTATTTTCTCCCATGTGCTGTGAGACAGAGATTGCTCTTCCAAAAAGAAGAGATAGGTTGCTAATGAGTTAGCTTTATTTTGCTCATCACATATATATTAGTTAGGGACTAAAATAAAATATTTAAGCTACCCAACTAACAGGAGGTCTTGCTGTGACTGTTCCCCCAGCAGACTTTCTCCAGCTTGCTCACTTATGTTGGGGAAACAAAAGGGCCTTTTTGCTGAGGTAGAGGAAAGCACGGGTGCCAGAGGGCCACAGAGCACGTTGCTTCCTCTGTAAGGCTGCACACTCCTCACTTTTCTGTCCCTTTCCTTAAATAATAAATGCAGTTGCTCTAGTTGTTTCATGGCCTACATGGTTGGGATTATTGCTTTTTCATCTGAGGTAGTTTTGAGCCAACTGATGGGCTGTTTCCATGCCCCTGTGCTTATCAATGGAGTCACACCTTTCTCAATCCATTTTTTAAATACAACCTTGGTATATGTTCTGTCTTGCAGGAAAGATTATTCTTGTCACGAAGAACTTTTTGAAATCCAATTTATAATTTATCTTCTTTTTGTTGCCCCCTCAGCTGTAATATGTTTGAAGTGATCCTAATGTAATGTAGTTATTCTGACCATCAGTTCAGTAGTTCCCGTGAATAATTCCCAATTTAGGGATTATTGTTGAGCTGTTCATTGCAAATATTTCCTTTGAGAAACCTGGGCAGCCCTGGAGACTTTCTGCTCCTGGTCTAGCCTCTTCAGCCAGAGCCTTCTGAGCACCTAGGCAGAGTTCAGAATTACTTCTTTGAGCAATCCCTGCTACTCGTTCATGATCTTTTTTTTTGTTTGTTTGTTTGTTTGTTTTTTGTTCACCTGCTTAGAAAAGCTACATAAGAAGCCTGAACACAGTAGAAAAAAAACCAATGTATTCATGCAAATAACTACTCAGAGTTGGAAAGTTGTGCTTTGTTGCATCTTGTACTTTGTTTCACATAAAGTGAAGCTCTTGTACTAATGTTTCACATTATGAAATGTGAGCAGAATAAATGACTATAACAGAATGTAAACTCTTGATAAAATAGTCAAAGAATGAGATGCCTTCTAGGAGGTACTGCTGACCTGAATATGAGATACTGGGATCTCTAGGGAATAACTAGGTTGAATGAGGTCAGAACAACTGACCTGGTGTCTTAGGACTAGCAATACCTATATACCCGAGTTACGCCTCGCGCTTCCTGGTGGCACTTAACATTAATGGAAAAAGAGCATCTGCCTCTTTTAAAGTGGTTTCCTCCATACGTTAGTCCTGATATCTAGGCACTCCAGCAGTCTATTCATAAACAAAGTACTTGAGTGTAGTGGGGACAAAATTTGATGTTCGTTGAAGCTAAGAAAATACGGTTGGGGCATACTATGGTTAGGAAGAACTGACATTTGAAGATGCTTAGTGGCTTGGAGGGTTAGCATTAGTCCTGGGAGAGAGGGCTTGAGATAAGGCAATTATAGATGCATGCTAATTTAATTAATCCCACCGCTTTATGGCACAGATGTGTTTTTGAGAAATAATTTTCCAGAAAAAGAAGTTTCCTCTTGCTCACTCACTTATGGGAGTTCAGTGTTAATGTACACTGAGTCCTGCTTAATGTCCAGGATACAGAAAATTAATTTCTGGGATAATAGGTTGTCTATGGCTGTATTGTAGCTTTTATTGTATTTTGCAGTTATGAGATTTGTAAATTGCGAAATATATTTGTATTGTTCAAACAACCCAACACTTTCTTCTGGTGCCAAATTACCTCAGAGGGTAGACTTCAAATTTGATATTTCTTTGTATATAAAAACAATGTGTTTGGCTTTTCATGTACAAAAAAGATTATATCACAGTGAAACTGAGATTTAACTCACCTGATGTTAAACATCCAAATACAAAGCATTTAATGCACTCAAGTTTAAGATGCTTAAGCCTGAGTTGATGTTAAGCCAGCTAATGGAGAGAATTGGGAACTGCTGAGTTCTCATGGTTGGTACGTCCTATGCAGGTAGAGACGATCCCCTGTTGGGATACTGTTTAGAAACTACCTCATGTAGAGGTAAAGTTATATAGATATATGGACCTTTCATTAACTACTACAGACACAGGTATCTGTCTTAGCAGAGGGAACAGGACAGTTCAGATTTATGTTTTTTACTTGTTTTTACCAGAGAGAATAAGGAAAGAAAGAGAACCTCTCTTTCTACAGCATATGCAAGTTTACCCAGAGAGGCATCCATGCGCCTTGGTACAGGTGCTGGCTCTGAAGCAATGACCATAATTGTGCTCTGCACAGTAACGGGCCTGGCTGGCTGCGTGGGGTTGGGACACACTGGCGCCTCTCCCGGGCTACCAACATGTACAATTGAATCTCGTTTTTCATTTCTGTTTCTGCTGTGAAAAATAAACCTTACTAAAAAAACTTACTATAAACCTTATTAAAAACAAACAAACAAACAAAAAAAAACCACTTAAGTACAAACAGATACAGGAGTATCCACCCACATTCACAGCCCGAACCAGCATCACTGGGAGATGTGAGCTGGCCCTTGCCTCCCACTGACTAGCTTAGAGGTTATGTGACAGTAGCTTGGGAGCCAGTATTAAATTCTGCTGCACAAAAGAGTGGGGAGGAACCACATCAGGAAGGAAGACTTACACGTGCGCCTCTGAAATAGGTTTAGATCCCAGCTGCAGTTGCAAAGGTTATATTGAGGTGGGGGCTTGCAGTGATCTGGTTAAGACTCTGTTAAGACTCTTTCTGTATCTACTTACTATGAGCTGCTTTTTGACAGGTTTTAAGTTGTACTTTGTTATAGGCAAAAGTTTTCTTTTGCTATCCTATAAATTTAACTTCCTTGCCTTTCAGTCTACATACACTTTTTGTCATGGATGATACTGAAGATATTAAGTAGTCCATTTATAATTATGATTAATTAATTTTATTACATTAGTGCTTAGACGCCCCTGTCGAGACAGGAGACCTATTGCACTGGGCACTGTAGGTTCCTGCTTCAAAGAGCTAAAAATCGAAGTAGAAAAGACATATTTCTCTTGGCTTCAAGGGAAACTGAATAAGGTCTTTTGTGATATTCCGGAGCAAGCTGAAAGCCCCATGTTTCATTGCAACCTCTTCTTTTTTTATTCCAGTTTCATAAAAAAGATATGATGAATGAACCTGAATTCAGTATTCAATTAAAAGGCTCTCGGGCTCTCTGCTGCTGTGTCTCCCCACCGCTCACTCCTTTTGCTTTCTCCATTCTTCTGGTGCAGCAGCCTGATGTTCCCTGCTCAGCAAACCTTTTCACACAGCTACATTCATGTCTTGTCATCACATTCTGAATACCGAATTTTCACGTTTCAAATGGGGGTTTTGCTTCCCATTTTTGTTAGCTCTGTAGTTAGCTGAAAATATTCAAAACTTTCAAAGTAATGGAGAAGTAAAGGAGGAAGGAGAGAAAGGCCTCTCTTCCACCTCCTTCGTTCTGCCAGCTGTGTTAATAAAGGAGCTATCAGCAAGTGTTGCAAGAGAAATGTGCTGGATAGAGATTGTACTCCTTTTTACTGTGGTCCCAGAGTCATCTTTTCTTCATTTCACTATAGGAAATGGGGAAGAAAAAGGATGAGAGAGCAGAGCTGAGGATTAGTGCTTTAGTTGATGCCCAGGAAGAGAGAAATCCACCTGGAGAAAGAGTAGCTCAGCGAGCGACCAGGTTCATAAGGTGTGTGAGGATTTTGCCTTAGATCTCCTGGGTTTCTGCTGTGCACCTAGCACGGTGTCACTCTGAGCCTCTCGTATCCGCCAAAGAAGCGGGCAGGAGAGGGGCCGTGGGGCTGTGTGTGTGGGGATGGCGCAGCGGGCGCCGCGCTGGCCGTGAGGCGACGGCGGAGCCGCTTCCAGCCAGGCCTCGTCGCGCCAGGGCCTGCGCCGTTGCTTCCCTTCGGCCTGCCGCTCGCTCCCTCATACGCTGCAGCGCTGCAAGGGGGTTCAAAGCACCACTGGTTGCAGCATTAATCAAATAGACAGTGGGGTCTTGCAGCTTGCCCTGATCTACCATGTCCTTAATCTTGCAATAAGTTTTGATTTGATTTCTCCGTAACCCCCGCCAAGGAGAGGGGGTGTGGAGGGAAGGTGTCCTGGCCCACAGAGCATAGGGGGGACCTGCGTGAGGCCACCTTGAAGTAAAGAAGAACAACCTGTCAGGCTCGCTAATCTGCTTTCCTCTATGAAAAACAAGCTGATGGTTTTAGATTGAGTAAATCAAGTGGCTAAAGCATGTTATGAAAATGAGCTACTGAACAGGAACAAAGTTTTGCTCTCCTGTGTATTTCTGTAGCTGACAACCAGGCTCCCTGTAGGGCCTCTCTGACAAGCAAACCTGTTACTTAGTTTTGCATGGAAACCAGTGGATTTGCATTAAGCAGCCGAGTGACTCCACGTGCGCTCACGGTGTCTGCTCCCAGCACGTAGCTCGTGAGGCCGTGCGAGCCGCTCCGCGCGGCAGGCCGGACGCACGCTGTGTTCCAGGTGAGCGGCGAGGCCGCGGCGCTCGCGAGGGCCGCAGCTCCAAAGCGGCCAAGCAGCCGGCACGGGAGGCCGGGGCTGGCTGCTGCCCTAGGAGCCAGCCCATCCATCCTTCACCATCTGCCTGGCGCTTTGGTGGGGGCTGCACAGCTGGACCTCTGTGAAATATGCATATGCATCTCTGGGAGGTTCCTGACCAGCTTGCTGGGGACCACAATAATTTTACCAACTGGCTTCTAATAAATAGCACAGCCCAAGAGAGACAGAGTCTGGATTGCACCTGCAGTAAGGATGGAGCAGAGCAGGTTGCAGGCCCAGGGGTATGAGACTTGCTGAAGAGGAAAGGCAGGTAGGCATGGCAGGTCATGTGGATTATTTAGCTCATTTGTTGCTTTTCAGAGGCCCTAGGCACTTGGTGTTGCTCTGTTTCTGGGTTCTCAGTGTGCGCCTCAGTTTAAATTTTCATAGTACTCATTTCACCACTTAGCTGCATCGTGTTGTGTTTCCCTTAGCACCGCACATCAAAAGTTAATCCGGGAGCAAACACAGCGCTTGCTTTAAACTAGTGCTGCCCTGCAGCGTTCCTGAGGGAGTCACGTCGGGGGTGCCAGGGAAGAGCCTGGCAGGAGACGGAGGGGCTGGTCCAGGAAAGGAGTAGGTGGGGGCAAGGGACAGTCAATTTGAGGGTGTTTTTCTGTGCTCCCTCTCTTCTCGTGAGGAAGGACGTTCCTCCTTTTGAACGTGAATGAAAGGAAGAGGGAACAGGCACAAACATGGACTCTTCCAGTACCACTTTATGCACATAGATCCCATCTTTACACTCTGCTACTTTCTTGCAGGTTTATATCGACCTCTTGGTTAATATCATATTATTCTAGAGCAATCATTTCTGATAACACAGTACCTTCCTAAAGAAGGTAAAAGGGGGAGAGGAATAGCCCTGGTGCAGTGATGCACTGGATGCTGAGTGAAAGCAAGATCATTCTAGTATTGTACAGGGAAGTATTTACAATTAATTGGTGTCCTGTTAGAAAAAGAACATAATCTCAATGGCCTTTTCTTGGTTAACACAAGCACTGAGAGAACTACTGTGAACGGCAGAATTTGGCAAAATAATGAGCATGCAAATGAGCACAGTAGGAAGATAAACAGCAAGCTGATCCATATATGAAGTCACACTGATCATTCCCTTGGCATGTGTGGGTTTAGTGCTAATTATTTATGATACTTCATACTGTGGTAATAAATATTCTTCAGAATGTTTTGGAAGGCTAATGAAGTTCTACTGCCAGATTTTGACACCTTTATTTCTAGTTATCTATCAGTTATCATGTATATGGCCCACTGACATAAGGAGGAGTATCGTGTATCTGAGCCTGGGGAAGGGGAGTAGGATCTTGCTTTTCAAAGCAAAAATTGGGGGTATATATTGCATAGGACAACTTGGATTAGTGAAAGGTTTTGTATTGATGCTCTATGGGAGAAAGAAATACATTTATTTTGACTTCCACAGGAGTCTTGCTGGAAGAGGTTATCAAAAAAGACTCCAACAGAGGACACAAAAGCATTTAGAAAAGGCACAATGAATTTTGACTGCCTTTGAATCTATTTATCAAAGCCATTGCTGTTCCCATTTCAACGCAGGTGGAACAATAATAAATATCGAACAAAGCAACTCAGTCTGTATTCAGAGCATTTCAATACATGGAAAGCTAAATGCAGAGAAAGAAAGCTTGCCGAGTCAGACCTATTGACTCCTGCTACTTCTGTTCCTCATTGAAAATGAATGGCGGATGTGCACAAAGATCTGCGAGATGTTTACGTTACTAAGATTCACATTTAATAAGCATATTCAGTAATGTGACTTTAATATCTAACTGAATAAATAATCTTTTACATCATAGGAACTTAATTCAGCTGTGACCCTTGAACCCTGTGAACTTTCCTCCATTTAAAGTGACTAACTTAACCTGTCAGTTTGCAGCCTCACTGCAGCCATGTCATTACACCGAGCTGCTGTTTATCTCCACAGGAAGGTGTCTGTGCCGTGTGAGCAGGAAGAGCTGCCTCCTCGGCAGCGGGGCAGCGGCGGCGGCGGCAGACGTGACGCCCGCATCAGGAGCAGCAGCTGCAGAGGACCCATGGGCTCGGAGAGTCCCCGGGGAGCGGGCAGGTGAGGCGCCGGCAGCTAGTGCTCACTGCCACTGCTCCTTTATAATCTTGTTAGGATTACGGTGTCTGCACATCCCTCCTTTGGATTTTTCCCCATATTAGATGCTTAAAGAAAATCACTGGAGGGAATTTCACTTTGTCCAGGCAAAGTGGCAGCTGAGGCTGAAAGCCTGCCAGGCACTTGGCGGAGGCTGTTGTAATGAACCCTCGTTCAGAGGCAGCCTAGATTTCACATAATTCCTGCTTCAGCCAGAAATCCAAAGCAGATCCTTAGTGATATAAGGGAAAAGCAAACAAACAAAATTTGAACATATTGGGTTGCTATAAAAAGCAGTTGAACATCTAAAGGACATCAGAAGATTGCACAAAAAATGCCTGATGCCCAGTTCACCCCTGCTGTCTGGAGAGAGAGAAAAAAATAATAATAAAAAAAACAGTCTGTTTTAGCAGCAGATATATCTTCTGCACAGATCAGAAGTGCTCTGAGACCAATGGCAAAACCTCTCATTGCCTTCTCTGGCCTTTTGGTCAAGCCCATCCAGTATAAATGAGTCTCTTATCTCCATGGCTAGTGCCTCACGATAAAGATTCAGTACATCTATTTTGTATTAAAATTGCCAGGGCTTTCTGATCCTGCCTGTTTTCACCTGAGTATTGAGCAAACAGCTAGCACATCACTGTTTGCTTTTGGTCATTTGATCTGTCCTTTGGGCAGCGCAGGCATTTCTCATTTCAGGCATCCTCATTCACAGCGCACTGCAGTACTTTCCCAAAGCTAGATCAGGCTCTTAGAGCAAAGCAAAGAAGTGGATTTTAATTTTGAGTCGTAGCTGCTGTTGTCAAAGTTCAGTGCATTAAGCACAGATTTTGTTTTCATTGTTCTCTCATAACACCGGGAACTACATTAACTACAAAACATGTGTGCTTAATGTAAGTAAAGTAATGGAGAAATATATTGTTCTTGTTGTTTGAAATGTCACACAAAACCTTGGATTCATTTCAGTAGCACAATGAGACCAGGCTGCACTTTTCACGAAGGCACAGTTTTAGATGCCTAAAATGGATAGACAAAATGTTCTTTTGTTTCCTTGTGCTGTTCACAGCAACACAATAAGGAGCCATCTCCATGTTGGAGTGATGATGATCCCTGCCTGCTCTTTTATGCCAGCCCTGGGACGAGGGGATTTGGTGACATCCCCCTCCATCTCACTTACAGTCGTATCACCTCTCTTCAATTTGCTATATTTTGTTTCCTTGCATCGTCATTTTCTCAATTCAAAAGTCACTACACTGCAGCTCACAACAGTATTGAGATAGAATTTAAGTAAATTCATGTGGCAAATGCAGTGGGTCCAACAAAAGCCCTCGACGTGTGAAATGCATCAAACATGCACTAAGGAGCAGCTTGCCTGGGTGGTTAATGCAGAAAGAATAGGACTGTGTTGGTCACCTTTTTAAAAGCTGTTAGGAATAAAGGTTTGTAAACTGTAATGTCAGCCTCCCTCTCTGCCCCTCTGTGTTCTTTCTGTTTCCATTGGCTAAGATTTTCATCTTTTCTGCTTTACTTTCTAAAGATTTTTCTTGCTGTCTTCATTCCTTGACCTTGCTATTGAATGGATAAGATAATATCAGAGACAAGCTGACTGCCTGAAAAGGAGAAGGCTGGTGTTTGCTAGGGTGTAGTGGTAAGGTTATTTCAATCCCTTGAGTATCACTTTGGCTGCAAAAGGGTTGCAGGGGAAAATGTTTTTTGGAAGCAGCAATAATCCTATTATTGCTTCTTCCCCGCCCCCATCATGATTTTAAAATGTAGGCTCTCCAGGACGAATACGAAAGAACAATAATATATGCTATAAAGTTCATCTGTTTAATCTGGTTCTTCTCTTCCATACTGACTTATGCAGTACAGCTCTGTTTGTGGGCAATACACATTGACATACAGACACATACATATGCATGTTTGTACCTATATATATATATTTATTATGCTTATACCTTTTATGCATGCCATAAAAATGTCAATGTATTTACAGAATTTCAAGATCTTGCCAATCCACTGAGTTCTCTCTTTCATATGTTGCCCGTAGAGCATTTATAGCGGTGCTGCCAGATCCCAAGTGTTTTTAGGAGAACAGCAAGCTCAAGCTGCCAGGCTTGTCCGTACTGTAGGACTGTAGAAGGACCCCAGGTTGCTCTTGTCTCTCCCACGTTGCTCTTGTCTCTCCCACCTTCTGCCCGAGCCAACAGCAGACCACGCTGGTTCTGCCCAAGCCTTTCCAAGGTGCTGGGCTTGGACACGGTTCCCCTGGCTGCACCAAAGCACCCGGTCACGTCTCCTTGGTGCACACCAAGTTGGTCCTCTGTGCGATGCAGAAATAGGCTGAGTTTCACCCCCAACTCTGAACAGCGGACAGATTTCGGACAGACTTTCAACCAGTTGACTCCAAGGTAAAGGCAAGGCCACATCTGTGATCAGAATTATAATGCAAACCAAAGGCACCGTTTCCACGCAGTATTTAAGACATGAATATTATGGAGACCTTTTTAAAGTTTAAAGTGCTGACCTGGGTGTTCACTCCTGGAGTCTTAGGCAATTAGGCATCTAAATCTTGTTAGTGGTAGATTCCCTCATTGCAGGAGAAGTATTAAATCAATATTTGAACAACTGGCTACAAATGAGGAAATGGATATTATTGTATTACCAAGCAGAGATTTATAATCAAATGAAAGTTTTTTTATGGCCTATAAAAGAGAACTTCATGGCATCAAACCAGTTCTTAATAAGCAGATGTTCATGGTACAGAAAATATCTTTACATTTGGCACGCTTACCGGAAGTGTCAGTCCAAAAGCCATGGAATGAATACAGAAGGCAGAAGAATACAAATGTTGCTGCAACTATTCAGCTATTATTTCTGAACCGAATATTCAGCACGGGCCAGCTCAGCAGTTCTTCACTGCATTTAGGGAGCATTTATTGCCATGGGCTGCGCTGCTCATGCTCAGGATTTCAGTCTACAGTGCTGTCTATCAGGCAACATAAATCAACTGTAATGTCACTTACAAATCAAGTAGTCTGTCAAGCAATGAAATAAGCTATAAAAGTTGGACCAAATATAAAAAGACTCTGTATCCCAGACTGCACACACCTACACTTCCTAGTCTAATTGCATGAAGTGCAGAAACTGCCCTTCAGATTTTCAGTGAGCCAGATGGCAGCAGAAGAGTTTCTTTCTTGTGATAGATTTTGAAGGCCTTTGCCACAGAGTTGAGTTCCTGACACTCCCATCTCCATCTCTTCTAGCTCTGAAGGCACATTCCCTCCTAAGTGTTTGAAAGCTTTTTTGCAAGCCTGTTTTTATACCTTTGTTTAGCGCTCGTTCTTTTGCTGAAACACTTCAGAAACACTGTAAAACCAAAAAGCACTTGAAGGCCATAACCATCTCCTCAACAATGTGTGGACTTCCTGTAAGCTGGCTGCAAAGAGGGCTTTCAATGAATAATGTCACTGCTTTTCCCTTGCTTCTGCATACGTTTTAAGCGATCAGAGTCTGAATGCTCTTTTAGTCAGATCTCAAGGTCTGCTTTAATGCTGCCTGATGCCATGTGCATACGTCCTGTGGAAGGCTGTCAGTGGGCAGAAGCTTCTCCTAGCAGCCGTTACAGACAGTCCCAATTGTAAACTATTTTGGATTACTTGGAACTGATAAGATGTGAGAATGGGTTGTCCCATAGACTCCCCCACTTAATGTGGACTAGTCTGACTGAAATGCAGGTGCAAGCGGCTAGAAAAAAATACACAGGTTTAGAGTCCTGCTTTAATCCCATTCAGCTTTGCCTAGTTACAGAGTCTGGACAGACACATATGAAATATGAAGAATGTCTTGCCACTTTCTGAATAAGTGATTAGTCACTCACCCAGGTGATTGAGTGAATGCAGTGTTGGACCAATTCCAAGAATTTGATGCCCCAAACTATGGAAGTTCTGATTTTAGGAACACCACAAAGGACAAGTACATGAATTATGACACCACCACCTTTGAAAACATCCAGATGTTTTCAAAGCCTGAATTCCCAAATAGTGCCAGGGAACTAGGCAAACAAACAAAACATCCCAGAGACCTTTTTCCGTAGAATGAGTAGCAGACTATCAAGCTCCTGGGATAACGTAATTGTTGAAGTGCAGTTCTTTTGTGTGAGGCACTGGATGGAGAAAATTAGGAACTGCATAATGAATGACCTGAAAAAGAATAAGTCATTTTCATTTAAGCGTAATGTTGAGAAAAGGTGAAGGGTAGATATTGGGGAGTAAAAACCTTTCTGACTTGAGTAAAAAGACAGTAGACACGATGAGACATGATCTAGATGATGAGTATGTTCCAACAGGAGTAAATAGTTCTCCTCCTCTTGTTCTTTCACCATCCGTATCCCCAAAATTTGAGCATTAGGTGACTGCGCATGTGAGAAGGATCTTGCCTGAACTGTCTACCTTCAGCAACACCACAAATCACTGCGTGCTCTGCCATAGCAATTCAGCATTTTTCTCCACAAGTAAAATTCTTCCTTTATGATTACAGTAAATTCTTATTCCAACATAAATGCAGTTTTGATATGGCACGTTAGAAATATTTTTTTTCTTTTATTCGTTTTCCTTTACGTTATAAACACTATTAGGTGATATTCTGTTCTCAGAATCCTTTTTGCCTTATGTGTTTATGGCATAACACTTCCAAATGAATTTTTTCCCAGGTTACTTCCTGATCTGTGCCAGCTGTGCTCATTATCCAATTGAATATTAACATTTCCGTAATTTTTTTCATCCTCAAATACCAAAATACCTTTAAAAAAGCAAAACATTATTATACATGTTTAATGAAGATGGAAATGAAGAACAGAGAAAGGAGTGGTCTTGTCTGTGGTCACAAAATGAATTACAGAAAGCTCAGAATAAAACTTTAATTTTTTAAACCAGCAAGTGGAGCTAATGAGGTCAGGGCCACGTTGTGCTGACACAACCATCCTCTTTCTGCTTGTGAAGCTGGCATGGGCACTTCTCATGGGCTGCCCACTGGTTAGATTTAAGCTCTCCTCTCTAACCCCTAGTCTCTTTCCTACCATGTGCTCATAACACAGTATACTGGAATTGGAAATGCTTAAAGTAATCTTCATCTTTTCAGTGTATAATTTGCGGAGTTGGCTGAAAAATAGGAAAGTGATGAAATGTAAGAGCTATAATAGAAGAATATAAACAAGTTAAAAGGAAAGAAAATAAATAGTTATTATAAGAAGATTGCCCCTTTTTAAGAAATTCAGATGGTTTATTTCTGTTTATTACCATTACTTTTATTTACTGTATCACAGTGGTACACATAGATGCATACATACATCCTTAAGTGCTGCAGGGCTGAAAGCTGCGCTGGATATTACTACGTTCTTTTGCTTACAGATGGGGGGAAAAAAAAGAACTAACAATCTCTTTTCTATTATTTATTTAATGTTTGTTGTTAAATATTATTAATTATTAATAGTATTGAACTGTAATAATAACAACAATAGAAATTACACTCATGAAGTTACCAAACATAAAAACATTTTGATGGTGGGCAGATCATACTTAGTTGCTTAAAGGCTTTAGCATTTATTTAGCATTCATGAGAAATGTCTTTGCAATAAAAGGCATCGCTGACGATATGATAGTAGACAAAATGCCTGCGACTCAGAATGAGGGCTCTGTGCAGGAGGCTGATTTAAGGTTTGCCGCTGCTTGGCTTCATGCTTTAGCTTTCCTACTAAAAATGGGCCATCTGGAAGAGGATGTTTAATCTCGCTTGAGAAATTACCTCTGGGAAAGTAGAAAAGAAAAAGAATGACCTAACTGAGTCAGAACTGATAGCGAAGTGGAAGAAAATGATGGAGTGTATCTTATTGAGGACTTTCTCATAAAAGTGTATATATATGGTTTATACGCATACATATACATTTGTATATATACATACATATAAGCAGGTAGTGAGCGATCTGCAAATGAGGAGGGAATGGTGTTGCACTTTGCATGTGAATGCTGCTCACCTCAGGATTCATAAGAACTATATCCTTGGTCGTTAACTTTTATGAAGCGCTGATTTCCCTCTCGGCTGCTGCCAGTCCATCAGCCCTGCAGCGAGGGCTGCCTTCCTGCGCGCAACTGAGCCAAGTAATTGCTCAATGTGTTTCTCTCCTACAGCACTTTCTCCCAACCCACCTTTCACCATGTACCTGATGGCTTTGTAGACAGCTCTGGCTGGCTGGCTGAAGGACTACGAGCAAACAAGCTGTCCTCAAGAAGATGTAGCATTTTATTTCCTGCCAGGCTTTATAAAGTTTCTGATGCATTTGGTACACATCTCATCAGGTGCACGATGCAATGCAAAACTGGCACAAAGCAGACAGTGGTTTTCAATGCCATATATGTATTTTATGTTTTTTTTTTTATAGCACCTTGTGTTTGCAACTTCTTCCTTCACTTATAAATTACCTGATGGTTGTGTGAAAAGCTTGCTATTGGAAAGGTGCAAGCCAGAGGTGACAGGGATCTCTACAGTCATTTTGATCAGTTATTTTGTTGCATTTTAGGAGATAAAGTGGTTCTGAGAAGAAAAAAATTGGACTCTCCCATGCTGAGGCTTTTGTGACTTTGCTGACTCTTTCAGGGAGAGCTCCAGAGAAGCTAAAGGCTGAAATGCTGTTATAATTTTACGGCTTGCTGTATATACCGTTTCATTGCAAGTTTATGCTAAGTGCTGTGTAAATATATAAGAAAAATATATATAGGTGAAAGGAGGTTCTGCACACCTCTTTCTGCATGATTAAGGTGGCTCAGGTGGCTGTGGGGAGAGGCAGAAGAGGAGCTGAAGGTAAGGAAGGCATCTTTGGCCAGAGCGTGCAGTAGTGTTGAATCTATAGCAGTTAAGAGGGAAGCTTTAACAGAGGGTTTCTGTCAGGAAAATGGTCAGTAGTTTTTTTTGCCAAACATTGCAAGAAATATAGTATGTTAGAAAAGAAATTGAGGAAATGAATATACAGCTTTGGAACAAGTTGGTTTTACTTAATAAGGATTTTGCTCTGGAAAAGAAAAAGACGGAAATGAGTAAAGGGTGTGTTTTCATACATAGAATTAAAATGAAACCCTTGGAAAATGGGTGTTTAAACAATTTATGTAAATGTCTCTCCCACAGTTTTCTTTTTTGAAACATTTTAATTGAATATTGTTTCTCAGCTACTCTTAGAAAAATGAAAAAATGCCCTTTTTAAAGACGGTGCTATTTTTGCATCTTAAATGCTAAATTTGCTTCTGCAGCCTGAATGCTAAGTTTCTACACTGAAGATCAGAATTTGGTTTGGGCTTTATGAATTTGAGAAGTAAGCAGAAAAAATGTAGGACAGTTGGAACTGAAATGCTTTCGGAAATTCCTTCCACGATGCCTTCTGCAGTACTCACAGCCAATGCTCAATACTCAAGCACTCAAAGGCCACTGTATCTGTGTGTATGTGTGTGTAATACAGCAATGTATGAATGACTCCAAATACACCAGTAAGTGTAAAAATGCTGATTTTTTTTTCTAAAAGGAGAGACATTTCTCCCAGAAGTATCACATCATTTCCCCTCAGGGGAATTACCCCCACAAGGAAGGGATCCAGTGATGCTGCAATCCTCTGGCAATGGGAAGAAGTTGGTATTTTAGGGAACTTTCCCTTTTGATACCAGCTTTTACCTCCCTCTGTGTTGGAGGATCATTTACATATGTAATAAGAACATCCCATTTCCGTATCTAAAAAAAATCTGTATTTTTTTCTTTCCTCTCTGAGCTGAGAGAGCTGAAAATACACCCAGCTGGCTGCCTCTGGGGATTTATTGCACTTCAAGTGCCCATGACTCATTCCATTATTTAAAAAAAAAAAAAAAAAAGGAATACCTCTGTATATATCCAACTTAAAAAAAAATAAAGGAATACTGCTATGTTTAGCCAACTTCTGAGAGATTTGAGAAATGAGCAGCATTTGAGCCTGAAACAAGGTTCTCAGTGGTGCTGCCTGGCAGGAGAGCAGAAGGGCTATTCTAACGGCAGTGCAGAACACGTCTCTGCTCTACTTCCCACCTCTCCAGTGCTCAATGGAGTCATCACGGGGCGTTTAAACCCTGTGTCTTCTTTCAAGAGGTTATGTGTAAGAATTTGGAGTTAACTGTGCAGGCACTTGACAGTGTTGAATGCTGTTAGATGGTGGGGATAGCAAATACAGAAGTAAAGGTGTTAGTAGTAGCTGTTATTTGGAATATAAAAGGAAAAGTAGCATAGATGGTGAGACTCCCTTCCTCTGATTCTGACAAGGAGGAAGAGAAAAGCCTTCACCTCTAAATGAAGAAAAATTAGTAATGTGCAGGAAGCACTTCTAGATGAAATGACCAAGAGTAGTGCTCAGAAATCAGGAATGCTCAGAAAACCATGCCCTGCCTTCTCTGAGCAGCTGCTGAAGGGTTAATCCTGCTGCTCTACTCCCAAGGAAATCAGGATAAGATGAAGCAGCTGTGGGAGACTTTTTTTTTTTTTTGCCAGGAGAGGTGCCCCTACATAGTGTGAGAGTGCAGCCCATGTTAATTGTAAGGCTTTTTCTTTGCAAGAGTATCTGTTTCATTTGCTGTGCTCAGTAGAGCCTGGATCTCTTCTGCCTGGGAGCTTGTGATGTTGGTGGTCTCCAGCTGCTTCAAGGTACTAATGCAACCTGTAAGCATTTTAAAATAGTTTGAAGCTTTACAAGTAGCTGAAGGTGTCAAAGCAATCAAACTAGACTGAGGAGATTAGAAACGTAGAGAGAACTTGAAAAGAGAGCAGTGAAGACTTTTGCAGTTTGATGCAAAAGCAGCAAGGGAGTGAGAGGACTGTGCTTGGAGCAGGGGTATAGCCCACAGCTGTCATGGGTGAAGATGTCTGACAAGCAAGGCCTGATTCTCCCAGGCAAACCTGTACACAGGTGCTTAGTTTTACATGGGACAGACTCAGTGCAAGTTTCTGGTAAGCAGCCAGCTAGAACTAAAAAGCAATATAAGAAGGCTGGTGCCTAGCTGTAGTTCTTGTTCAACTGCTTTTTGTTTATTTGGGGCAGCAGAGGCACCTGGTTGAGAACCCGGAGGAGCTGAGCAGAAAGAAAATGACTTTTTTTTAAGGAGAAAGAATATCTTGCATTTTATGAAGTCTTGCACATTTTTGACTTACCAGGAGAATGTTATGTTGATTACTCACAAAATAATTCATAAAGGAATTTATGCCTTTATGAATAAAGGGATTTGTGGAGTGGGAAGAGATGATAGTATAAATAATATGAGGTGGGAATTTTGTTGTTTTGGGGTTTGGTTTTGTTTTTTGGTCAGTGTTCTTGATCTCTAAACTCTTAAACTTGATGTTAGGAGAGAGGGAGAGGGAAGGATTTTGTTAGGGAGCCAGATCCTGTGTCTGGTGAAGGTGATAAAATTCATGGTTGTAGGTATCATCCATAAAAGTTTTGATCCCAGAGAATTGAGAAGGGCTGGAAGAAAAAACAGAGAGGCTTTGCCTGAGCTCTCTTCTCTCCTGTTCCTGACCAGTTAACCGAAAATGGGACTTAACTCTTCTCCTGTCTTCTGACTTTGAAAAAATCACTTCTAAAAGACAATCATGGGTCTCTAACAGACAATATGATTCTCTGTCTTTAACAGTTCACCTAATGGAGTCATCTTGATAACAAGAGCCAGTAGGCCACATAATCAGCTCTCCCAAACCTGCCCTTCTACTTTCAGTCCAGCATCCTTGAAAAAAGGCATGTTCTACCCATCTGGCATTAATCCAAAGAGATCAGATGTTCACTAATTCTGTGAGTAGTTTCTTCTGACTTCTATATATGAGATGATAGCACATCTGTAGAATCTCCTAGAAGAGATGTTATGCATCTAGTAGTAAAAGGAATCATATAATTTCTGTAGAATGCAGAAATAAAATGTGAAGTCATCAGAATAATTAAATGAAATTAAAATTCAGGTCTAGCTTCTTCCACCCTTGTTTCCAAGTCTGTTGTCATAGCTACTACAGTATAAGCTGCCTCAGTTTGTTCCCCTTGTCTTTAAAGATATACTCACCTTTTTCAGAAAAACAAAGCAACAGATACCTGGGGCGGGGGGGAGAAGAAGATCTTGTCGTTTGTGCATCTGCATTTCAGCTGTGAGCTGTTGCTTACGTGAGAGGTACTCCACTGTTAGCAGGTGGGATCTATTTAGTCCACAAGAACAGAGAGAGAAAATAGTTAGGTACATATTGATATGCATGTTCAGTGCAAAACATTTGCAAACTTCAAAAGGCTCAAAATTCAGCATGACTAATCCTTAGCTGTTGACATGAACTATCTAAACACATGGTGGCTTCAAGCTTCTGGCTCCCAGGAGCGACTTAGCGCTTCCCTTTCTGAGCTTAGCAGGGACTCGGAAGTTTAGAAAACTCTGAAGATACAAATCTTTTAAATGAGGTTTAAACTTTTGACAAATATCTGGGGTTGCTTCGATCTTTGTACTGCTTATCCTGTTATCTGATTTCTATTTTGTTTTTTCCCTTCTGAAATATCTCCAGAGTTAATTCTCGTATCACATTATTGGCATTCCTTGAAAAGTCAATTTACATAAAACATATTTTGCTTTGGTTAAAGAGCTTTTTCTCAGGTCAGATGCAAGATGGAAGTTAATGATTACTTCGTTGCAAGCCAAGCATAATTTATCTCTGTCACGTCTGTCTAAATCAATATGGATGTCAGGCCTGGGAGTTCTCTCCTCTAGCATATTGCTCTACTTGTCACTTTGTCCTCTGCCCGGCTGGGGTTTCCTTGAGTGAGTTCCCTAGCAGCTCAGCATACCACATGGTATGGATGCTGCCTCGTAGCTGTGCTGGGTCCTGTCTCTCTAAGTTTGGGGAATTCCCTCCGCTCAAAAACTACTTTGCACACAATATGGCGAATCGTAGGTCCTGGCATGTATTTTTATTTTATTTTATTTATTTTTTTTAACACTTGCTCTAATGATCTGACAGATGGCTGCCTTATCCCAAAAAGATAACAAAGATGGCATGTCTTGCCGTGCAGATCTGATGCACCATGATCAGATACCTCTAGAACCCGTGAGTCACCTGTGTGGGGATGGCATATGCTGCTTATGCTCTGTCCATGCCAAGCATTTTGAATCACAGTTTTGTCAGACTTTAACTGTTCCTGGGAAAAAAAACCATAATTTTGTATGTATTATATTCAACAGTTTGTAGTTGTAATAGCTGTTTGCATCATCTATAGGGAAACCAGTTCCTATAAAACTAACTGTGAGAAATGAGGAGGAACAAAATGGGAGGTTAAACGGCTTCAAGACTGTTTTCTATAACTTCCTGCTAGGCAATTTTCTGATAGGAGCTAAAAATGGCGATTGGACAAAGTACTTGCATGCAGATATTCCTGAGCATATGAAAAATCATGTGTTGAAGCCAAAACCCATGCTGGATTGTAGTTCATATTTGCTCAAAAGAGGTATTTTAAACTGTTTGAAATCCATAGGCTCGCTCACAGGCTTAGAGATACATATGTGCACTTCTCTGGCACTGGACCTAATTAAGCAAATTCAATCTTTTTTTTTTTTTTTTTTTGCTCTTGGCTTTTCTGGCTGACACTGCTATAGTAATTTGTGTAGACTCCATCTCCTCAACTCTCATTTCTAAAAAATGAGATAATTAACTCTGCTTTGTAGTATACTCATTCAGTGTGGTTCTTCGCATGTTGTACAAAGACATGGAGAGACGTTAAATTAAGCTTTAATGCAGCATTTTACATACGGCAATAATTACATGTGGCATTTCACTGTATGAAATAACAGTCTAAGAGTAAAATTTCTGTAAATTTCACAGTTACAATGTTCTCAGTTCTGGCACTTGGCCTTCCTTTATCACAATGCAACGAATACACTGTGTTGGCTGACTGCCTAGGAATCTTTTTTATTCTTATTTTTCTTTTTTTTTCTGTTTTTATTTTTCCCAATGACAGTATGGTCTGTCTTATAAAGGCTAAATATGGCTTGTTGTCCAGTACTGTAAGTAGAAGGAAGGAAAGTTCTATGAAAATAAGAATAAGCATATTTTATTTCTGTGTTTTGATGCATGTGGGGTGTTGCTGAAATGCTGTCTTAATGAACAAGCTTTAAAAGAAGAATCATGTACTATAATGGGACAGGGAAACATGCTAGCAATGTATGTACTGACTTCTGGAACACAAAACAATATTTGTTGCTGTTAAAATGAAATTTAATTGGGAAACTGAATTATTCTAGCAAAATCATGTGGGTTTTTTTTTTTTTTTTTGGTATCACGTTATCAACTTCTTGAGGACACAGTTCATGGGCAGTATTTTGATTTCAGTGATATTAAAAGCAATGGAACCGCTTCATTTCCATCTGCACTTTCCTTCTCTTGGACCTCCTTGCGCGTAGCAGAGTACAAATGGGGTGGTTTCACAAACATCTGCTGCCGAGAGCTGGGCAGGAAGAAGGGTTTAGCAGCCCAGGTCCCCCTTCTGCCCTCAGCTTCCCTCCCGAGGCGCCGTCTCTGCGGCCTTGGGAGCGTCGCGCCGGCCTCCCCGCGCTGCCGCCGGCTGCGCGGCCGTCGCACGCGAGGCCTTCACGGCGCCTTCGGCTGCGGCGCGCCTGAGAGGCCGCCGCGCTCTCAGGGGGACAGGGCTAATGGAAAGCCAGCCAACCTCGAGAGCAGCTTGATGTAAAACACTTGTACCACACAAAATGCTTTTGCATCCCCTGCGAGGCGCGCTGGAGGAGGGTATGCTTGGCTGGTACCGAATGGCGCCGCGAAAAAGACAACTGTGCGCTGAGGGCCCCCGAGGCCCGGCACAGCCATGCTCTTCTCTCTGCTAGCCAGCAGGCCCCGGCTGCCGTCAGCAGTGCTCGGCCTTATAAAGAAGCCTCTTTAATTTAGCACATGATACTAATGCACACCTTGCCAAAGCAAGGAGCTTCCCTTGATTGCTGTCTTTATGTTCTTCTGAAAGAAACAGTGTCCCACCAAAAAGTGCTTCAAGGAAAGCTGCTAGCCTGGAGATGCAGGCTTTGGATCCGTGTCCCTTTAGCTTTTCCAGAGGGGTAGGATCAGCCCTGTTGCCTCTCTGATACGCCTCCCAGGCATACCCGTATTAGCCACCCTCCAGCACTCCTGAATGTTGGTTGATATATGAGATGAAGAAATCCCTCTTGGGAGGGAAAATCTTAATAGGGGTATTATTAAGAGGAGACTTCTGTTTTGATTTCTCATTCTCCTAAAAAATGAGGTGGACAGAGGAGCTTTTGGCTGTGTCATTTTGGCCGATATTTTGCTCAAAATCTGTCCTTCAAGTAAAATGTAATTGCTGTAATAAATCCTATGTTCTGCCTGATTTAGCAGCATTAGGTCTCCTTGGCCTTATAAGGATAGGCCAATAATCTGTAGTGAGTCTTTCCTAATAACATTCCCTGTAGTTCAGGGTGATGCTTTGCTCATCTTACACTTGTTTTTTAGCTCGTTACTTTAGCATATTACTTTTTGAAATTCTTTAATTCTGCCCAACCCTTTCTTGATTTTTTTTTTTCTTTCATCCTCTGATCACATTTTGAAATAATGTGCTGGGGGATGATGGCCTCCCAGTCTTATGGATATGGGATGGCATTGCTCTATTGAAAAATGATATAGCTGGGGCAAAGGGAAGTCAATGCTGTTACTTGAGTCTGCAGAGAAGCTTCCATGAGCTGTGGCTGCAAGGCATAAGAAGAAGTTGTCCTGGCTAAATGCTAGGTAAAGAGACTTATTTTTCTTTGTTGTTATTTCCTGGAGCCTGCTGAAGACACTTTTGGACAGGTACACTAGGCTTTTGTAGTCAGACCTTGAGTTGTTGAAAGATTCAGCATATGTTTGATCTTTTTCTTGCTTTTAAAGCAATCTTTTCATGAACGTGATTTGTTTTTGTTGGCAAGCAGCAAGCCAGCTCCTTTCCGCCTCCCTTTGAGAGTTTGTTGATGGCATACTGTTCATGAGGGAAAATCTCTGCATGATTGACCCAGGTAGGAAGGATTTTTTTAAAAAAAATCTAAATATCAGGAATAAAGAAATATAAGAATCAAAGGCAGCTGTCTAGAAAATGATAGTGACTGTACCTAGGAAGAATTACTCTAGTTATTACTTTTGGTTGAGGAATATAATGGATTCTTCTCTCTCATACATTACTTCTAATTCAGTTACTTATAATGCCTTTTATCATGTTTTATTTTCCCCCTTGTTTTTTTTTTTTTTTTGGTTGTTGTTTGTTTGTTTTATTATAATAAGATAAAATACCTTTGTGTGATTGGCTGCATCTGGACTTTTACAGAAGGAAGTGCTTTCTTTGGGGAAAAAAGTAACTGGAAAATTATAAGCTTGTTAAAATGCAATTGGTGATGGAAAGAAGGATATTTAAAGGGTATAACCCAAGTGCTGTCTGGTTAGTCTGTAGGAGGGGAAAAAAAGCTTTTATCTGAGGTGTTTTAGAACTGTCCCTCTAACACAGGGAGCCTAGATTGGTAGTTTAAGTACGTAAGATAACCAGCAAGAACTTGGCAAATGCTTCTTGATATTTTCAGCAAGAAAAATAGTTTTGAAAGGATGATTTGGTGGGATATTGTGGGGGGTGTGTGTGTGTCTTCCCCCTACCCCCAAGTGATTTTATTATGTCATATTAAGGGCCCTCCTCAGTTTGAAGAGCTACTGCTCAGTTCATTATAATATTTTGCATGACTGTTTACCGTAAATTTAAGTTTTCTTTCTAAATGTTATGTCCTGACCTTTCCTTTTTTAATCCCGTACTGTTTTATCAAGGAGTTATATTCTTTGACCTTGCACATGCACTAAATACAATATATAACTGATATATACAGGAATACTCGCCTATTGTGTTCTCTGCACAAGTGTAAAACAGTAGCTGCTCTGTGCCAGCAACAGAATCACTGTTCAGGTCTCATTTTCATGTGCAAGTATTCGCGTTCTTTCTGTTTTTTCTCTCTCTAATACAAGTGCGTGTTCTTTCTCTGGGGAGCACAGAAATCTCTCTCCATGGCCGTGCTGGTTTCTGCTCCGAAGCGCGCATTAGTAGGTGCCCAAAGGTAGTGGCTGCAGCCAGTCTAATAAAGTTGCCCGCTGACATAAAGTCGATAGCACGTTGCGGAGGCGCAGGTTTGTCCCTGCACAGGTGCACTGCCTCTCTGAGCGAGATGAAGGTTTTCTTGGTATGGGCGAGCTGCCCGGAGGAGAGGTGGGAGCCTTTAGCAAGGCTGCACTGAAACCTGCTCAGATCCACTCCATCTTCTGATACGCTCCCTTGCTGGCACTTGTCTCAATCACGGTAGTGTGCAGCGTGAGAAGGAAAAATAAGCTGATGGTGACATTCGTGCAGGGGCAGCAAGGTGCAGCCTGTGTGCTCCTTTTAACCAAAAGGATCACAGAGAACTGAGCTCCTCATGAGGGCACTAACTGATCCCATCCTAAAACAGATGGGCAATTTCACAAGGAAATCTGCCCAATTTTGGAGATTTATGGCAAGGAAAAGCAGGAATAGATAGAGAACATAGGTGCTTTATGAACAGAAATGAGGAATCCTGAGAGACTGTTTGATTACTTGAGCTTACTGTGTTCAAAAGAGTAACAGTTTTACAAAGGAAGGAATTGGCACCTGAGATAACCAATAAATGTCTAAGCATGAAAAAATGCTCTTTTGCTGGTAGCTTTGACACACTGAAGAGTAGGATCTTAATGGGCAGTTTAATATTAGAGGAAGCCATCAGAATAGCTGAAGGATATGATAAAAAGAGAACGGATAAAAATAAATTCTCATTAGCACCATTTCTAACGTATGCCTGGTACAGTCATTAGACTGGCTTTGGACTAACTCAGACTAGATCAACTAAAACCAACAACTACCTGGTCTTTATGATCTCTGGAGATCTGATCAAGAACACCCATAAACTATTGATATTTTAGACAAGTAGAGATCACAGCACTTCTATAACAAGTTAGAGAGAAGGAATTGTGTTGAGGGTCTTGAAGGAGTAAAGATAAAAGAAGGTTAGATAACAAAATGCTAAAAAATATCTCAGGAGCGGATGCTGGAGAAGTGCTCTTGCAGGAAGGCTATTTGGTGGCATTTGGCTCTAGAGTGCTGGTGTCAGCTCCACTATCCTTAGGTGATGTTGCTCGATGTCAGAAGTGTGTCTGTGTGTGAGAGGGCATGTGTTGTGTGGCCTGTTAAAATTATCTGTTAAAATATCACAGAACTTGCAAAAATACTCTCAACAAACAACCACCTTTTACATCATTGGGATCTCTGAGTTTGATCTAAGTGCCATGAAGCTGAGGCTAGAGGTGTAATATTGTCTTGAAGAGAATTTGCAGCAGCAGATCAACTTTTGCTGAGCTTTCAGAAAGGCTGAAATAAAACAAACAAGAATGAGGTAACCTGCAAGACTCAGAGAACTGAACAGCTGAACAAGATATGACAGTAACTGTTTTGTATCAAGATGTTACCAGAAATAGCAAAAGAAATGGGGTAATTACCTGTATAATTACTATGAAAGCAGTGATGCAGTCAAGGTTGCCTTTAATGAGCTCAGATCAAAGTAATACTCACCAGGTGCCTGTTCATTATGGCTAGTGGATCTGAACATACCCCTGAAAATTTTCGGAGGTTTTTCAAAGGTTTGCTGCTCGTCCTCCCATGGGCTAGCAGAGAAATGATCACACAACCTCAAAACCGATTCTAAATGAGGGTAAAGGAGGTGTTCAGAAGCTCTTGGTTTGTCAGAGCGCTCAGACTCAGCAGTCAGCTTTTCTGCCCACGGACATGGTGACGGTGATGCCAAGCATGGAGAGCCCTGCTCCTGCACGGAGCCTGGAGAGGCCTGGCCCGGAGCATGGAAGTGCCGTGGTGCTTCCACGGGAGATTGATACGCGGCTGCATTAGTAACGGCATCTCCTGCCTGCCGGGGTGCTGAGAGTGGATGTGCTGCACTTATTCCCACTGCGATAACTCCAGATTAATGTCATCGGGTCTGCAGTTTTCTCTCTGATCAACCCTGTTTGGTGTGGTAGCCTGAGGTCAGCTGGCTCGCCGTGCCTGAGCCTGCCGAGCTCCCAAGGCTCAGGCCTCCTCCTCCTGCAAGGGCAGGCATTTGTAGCCTGTTTGGTAAAATGGAAAATAAATAAAAACAGTAATAATAAAAAGACTGTAGCATCTCTAACAGTGAAGATGCTGCTATCAGGAAGAGCAAGAAAGATAGATAGATAGATACATAGATATATATAAAAAAACCTAAAAATAACCCATTTTGTTCAAAGTGGGCTGCATGGGGGTTTTACATGATGATGTCTAGGAAAGCAAGTACCTTCATTAGGGATAGTTTTAAGAGGTAGGGGGTGAAGAGTAGACAAGAATCTTGAGTTATAAGAATTCAGATATTTCTAAGCTTAGGGCTTCAGTTAATAGGCTTATGAATATTTATTGATAGTCTGATAGATAAAATGAAAATGTAGTTGCCTCACCATGGCCGAGTTTAATTTAAAAGATCTACCTCTCCTCCTGCTCCTCCTATGGACCCTCATTTACACATATTGAGATCAGCCCAAGCATAAATGAATATGTGAGGAGAAGGGCTTTCCACAGAGCCCATGTGCCAGAAGCAGCTGTGTGTAATAGGAGCAGAGGGAGCTTTTGGAGGTTACCCTGTTCCATGAGGACGGCTGCAGGGAGGGGGACATTTCTGAGCACTCCTTTGGCACCTAGTGCTGGGAAGCTCCAAAATGAGCCTGAAAGGAGCCTTTGGGAATGCAGTGGAAGAGCCCGTTAATGGTTAGTGACAGGCTGCTCTGCAAATGCTGAAGTCAAACAAGAAGAGGGGCTGAGAGGTGGCCCTAGACCAGTGAAGAAAGCCTCGTGCCCTTCGCTTTAAGCTCGGGCACTGCCTCTTGCAAGTGAGCGTAAAGCTAGTGGCAGCAACCCCAAGGTAATGCCCATAGTTTCAAATATCTATAACCACCCTGTTAAGAGAAGTTATGAGTCGTGTCCAGTCACATACGCTCTGAGCTGGGCAGTCTGGGGACCCTTTAGGCTCCTTCCGTCAGCCAGCAGCAGTGTTACTGTCAGGAAATGGTTCTGTTGGTTGCATTTATCATCCCTTGGGGCTTGATATTTTAATTGTATGTTATTTTTTCTCTGTCTTGGACTTTCTGTGATTTTCAGCTCATCTGCGTGTGTCTAAGAAGGAAGCTGCTTTGACTTTTTTTCAGGTGTTGTGTCTGGTAGCCACAGGGTAGGACCAGTCCTTCCAACTGTTTTCTAATCTATTTGCCCATAGCATCATTTTCATCAAGTGTCTTGGCTAGTGGTGCTGTCCGCAACGCAGGCTGGTCCATCTCTGTGGATCCTGAGCTTCAGCTCTGTGACTGACTTCTGCCCAGATGCCAGTCCCTTTCTAATGACTTGATTGAGAGCCCTACGTTTGGCTCTGAATGCTCCATCTCCAGAGCCCAGGCAAG
The DNA here is from genome assembly GCA_032273925.1 of Rhynchotus rufescens. Classification (NCBI taxonomy): domain Eukaryota; kingdom Metazoa; phylum Chordata; class Aves; order Tinamiformes; family Tinamidae; genus Rhynchotus; species Rhynchotus rufescens. The sequence continues at coordinate 3,794 of JAVCKT010005805.1, read as the reverse complement.
TTTCTAGGTAGGGAATTGTGTATGCTTCCAAATCCCTAAGACAAGTTCCTGGCCTTTAAAAATCCTTCCATATTTTTTCACCTTTACTGCTCTTCCACACACAATGAAAAAAGTACATGTTTTATTTTCACATAGCATTACTCCCCTGCATGGTAGTATGAAGGTACAGTGGTAGGGTGTTACGTTTCAGGTAGTCTCCTGAAAGCTGTGAAAGTATGAAGTCCTTAAGGAAGGTGGCTTCAAGCCATGCAGGCTGCTCTGCAGGCCCTGCAGGGATGTTCAACCCTCTCTAGGCACTGTCTTCATTGCCAGAGGTGTGTGGGGGGTTTGTGGTTGTTGTTTTTTCCTCCTCCCTCCAGCTTTGGCAGAGCTTTTAGTTGTTCTGGGTATTTCTGTTTGTTTATTTCCATTTGGAGTGTTTTCCTCTGTTTTGCTCCCAATAATAGAGCCAAAGTGCCTAACAGAGGTCGTCCTCATTCAGTGGCTGATCAGCAATGCATAATATGAACCTTTCTTTCCAACAGCCTTTTGCCAAGGTCATTTAAAGCTGTAATTCTCTACAGCTGGCATGGTGACTTTGGTAAAGAGAAAGCTAAACCCGTGAGGGAATTGCTGAGCCTGGAAGCCTTCACAGAGGCAAGCAGTGGTTCTGCTTGAGACTAAAGAGCTAATAGACTTCATGGAAAGCTTTATAGGCCTTCCAGCAGAGTGTGACCTTGAAGAGCTGTCACTTCGGAGGTGACCAAAGTCATTTATCAACTTGGCATTTCTTTGCATAGTGTTTCTTTGCAGCATCTTTACACTGACCCTGGTTTAGCTGAGTAGCAAATAATGGTCTAGTGTCCCCATTGCAAATACCACCTTCATACTTGTAGTTTCCTAGGCTGACTTTAACCAGAAAAAAAAAAAAAAAAAGAAGCCACCCTGACTCCCATCCTCCACTCTGAGATCTGGGATCCTAAGCTGGACGACATGAAATCAAAGCAGAGTCAGTCTTACCACAGGTCACCTCAACTTTGTAGTCGCTCTCCTGCAGATGCATCATTGGCTTTGGGACCCTTTGAGAATAGCTCATAGTCTCTGTAGGTCCCTAACACTGAGAAGAATGTCCTGTTTTCATTGAAATAAAACCCTGTAGCCTTAGCTACACAACCTAGGACTGAATTAATAGCCATCCAGATTGTCTGCCTGTAAAGGGCTGCGACACGTTGGCAGGGAAGCGTGCAGAGACCTGGCTTGAAATCATGTAGCTTGGCTTGTGCAGTGCTTCCATTGCAGGCCCATTTGCTATTTAGGATTCTCTGAGGCTGCCAAATGCTGCTAGTTATATATTTTTATTTGTTTTTATTTTTAAAAAAGACATTAGTTTGTGTGTATGAATCTCTAATGTGAGCATTAGTTCATTATGCTACAGATGGTCTTCCATTTACACCATCTATTGCATCTCCTGTAATTGATAACCTGAAAGGGTTGGAACTCGTGGCCTGGGCCAGCTGGTAGAAGAGGGTTATCCTGAAAAGGAATTTGAATAGGAATCTTTTAACAAAATTGCTTCAATTGCCACTGGAGTTCTTTAATTTTTAGCCCTCTAGATTTTATCTCGTCACTTTGCACTGTTTTGTTTCACTCTGATGGAAAAGGAGAGATGCATGTTTTCTGTGTAATTAACAAAAAAAAGAAGTGACAAATCTATTAAAGATGACTCAATTGCTTTATTGTGAGGACCTTAAAATTCTTTGACATTTAACAGTGTTTACAAAGAAGAGTATTAGCAAGTAAATATTTTTGACTTGCACAATTAGTTCCACAAAACTGAAAATTGATGAAAAATCAATTTCTCTATCGCTTTTTAACAAAATAATTATTCAACTGTAATTAGTTACTCATACAATTAGTAATTATTAAATAAGAGGGAACAATGCTTCCTTTAGGAAAAGTGTGAAGAGACGTGACATTTCTCTCCTCTTCCAGTGTTCCGCTCCCCAAAATCCTGTTTCCCACACTGCAAGAAGACACTTTAACCTTGGAATCTGCATGCAGTCAAAGGGAGGAACTCTAGTGGGAGCCAAGTGTTTGGAATAAATGAGTAGCTTTATGAATATGTGAGTTGGTTGCACTCATGGAGCATCCTTGTGGGGCACTGTCACCCCGGCTGAAAAATAGCGCTTCTCTGACATGAGCACTGTGAGAAATGGATGTGGGCCTGACTCTCCTCGCACTGATTATTATTCTGTATGTGGAAATAGAGGAAGATTGAAATGAGGATAAAGAATGTTTTCTGTTAAATTACCTAACGGCTCACTGTGTGGACTGCCCTCCTGTAATTTTCACTGTATACATATGTAATGAGATAAAGTATGTTAATCCTTTGGACTCAGTCGGGAATATGTTTAAAGTGTTGAGGGTTTTTTTCGGTCTATTCCTGCTTCCGTTGCTGTGCCATACTAGTTAAACAGGAAATGCAAGAGGTTTTGTTGTTGAAAATGCTCATATAAGAAAGAAACTTCTGCAATAAAATTGTGTCTGTCTTAGCCTCCTTGCCAGGGAGATATCTGTTCTCTTTGTAAGTCCCTCTCAAAGACTGACATGTTTTTTTACCCTTCTGCCATAGAGCTACATAAATTGCATCTTCTGTGTTAGGTACAGACGCACGTAATTCAAAAGACATCATTAGAGAATTGAATATAAACAGTTTGGGATAACTGTGTGATGAGTACTGAGATGTTATCGTAGCAACATGAAGTGGTGTTTAGTCTGTAGATGTTATTATTGGATTAAGCAAATAAAGTGACCAGCTTTGAGAGCTCCTAAGATCCAGGGCTTTCGGTAGGAACCAAGCAGCTTCCCGGCAATATCATACTCAGGTAGTGAAAAATGTGTCCGGGGGACTTTCTGAATAAGGGGAAAGGTAGCCAGAGACATATGTAGACCGTTTCTAGTGCGGTGCGTCACACAAGGAGGCACGTGGCTAGGCGTGAGCTTTAGCCCACCCAGCTATTTGCTTTTTGAGGAGGTTTGCTCTCTGTTAGTCGCTTTGTCTTGCCCGTTGCTTTTAAAAGCTCTCGGGTTAATTCCGGTGCTAGATGGGCAAACCTGTTAACTGTCAATTAATTCCATAGCATGAAAAACCCATTTGCCATAGAACTTCATTCTACATTATTTATGATGAGAAGCTTTCTCATCATAGCAGAACTATACTTTTCATACCTATTGGCCAGGTCCTCATTTGACAAAAGTTTAATGAGCCTCACTACAAAAAGCAGAGCCATTACTGTGATTTAAATTATCACTCTGGGGGTGGTATTATGGAGCTGGAGGGATGTGGAATTACGCCCCAGGAGTTTATCACCTCTGGGAAGGGTGATGGATTCCACCACATGTGGAAAGTAATAGAGAAGAGACCAAGTAGCATAGGGATGGCTTGTTTTATTCACACTAAGTAAAAGACAAATTTCATCTTCATTTTAATTCTTAGATGAGAGGCAGCACCACACAGAGGCACAGCTGTGAAGCTCAAACTTCTGCTGCTCCATATTGGGACCCCAATGAAGCAGAACATTAATCTGCATAGCAAACAAATGACTATCATTTACATAATTACATTTAGTCACAACTTATAACATATTCATAAGCGCGTGAGTGAGAATGATGAATTTGCTATGTAGGGGATAGAAGCAGTGGATCAGCTTGGGCTTGACTGGGAAAGGATGAGTAGCAGAGGCAGATGATTTGCCAACGTGTTGGAAAACTCAGATTTGTGATCTGGTCTGTTCATGTCCAGCCGTCAGTTATTT
>JAVCKT010005803.1:1956-17501 GCA_032273925.1 Rhynchotus rufescens | reverse complement strand
TCTCATGCCCACCTCTCCCCCACAGTGATGCTGAAAGAGTAAAGTAGTCAGACTAGGGAGGAGGGAAACGACATGAAGACACAAACATAGAGATCCTTCCCATATACTGCAGATCAAGGCAAAGATATTACACTGAATTTAGCAAGGTTACATTCTTACCAGTTAAAGGAAATTATTCTTTTTTTCTTTTTCTTCTTTTTTTTTTCACATTAACAATGTGAAGTATCTATAGTGGAGATCAAACCTTGTTCCCACAACCTTGTATTTTAAATATAGGGCCATCTTTTCTGCTAAAAATAAATTGTCCCTGGCCTGAGCAAAGTATTGGACTGAGTTTTGTGTTAGTAATGAAATCTTATAGCCAGTCAAGATTTAAGTTTCATTTTGAACCTTTCATTCTGTTCTAACTTCATAATTCTTTGAAAGTCTAATGCTGAAATATTTTTCCTTATCAGCTTATGTGTCTATGTATATATATGTTTATATATATATGTATGCATATATAAAATAATAAATTTTTATATATATAAACATAGTATCTATAATTGGAATTCAAGATTGTGTGGATATTGCTATGAAATAGAAATGACTATATTACTCATGACGGATAAAACTATGCATGCTGTTCTTGAATGAGTGCAAATATAATGTTTCAGCCAAGTAAAGTTTGAGTGAGATTAAGAATTTTATAAGTAGATATAAAAGTGGGAATTCCAACTGGAAATTTCCTTTTAGTGCTAACTATAACAGACACAACTGCTATAATATGTTTACCTCAGTATAGGTATGTAAATATACAGACAAGACTCTCTCACTGCTAGTGTCTTACATCAAGTGAGATTGCAGCTTTTTGCTTTAACTACCATAATGTTGACAAGAACACCATTTTATGTCAATACAGAAAAGAAAGCAGGAAAGAGAGGACAAGTCTAACACACTAACTCTCATTTATGCTATAGCACTTGGAGTTCTTGGAGAAGATCTTAACTTCATTGAAATGATAGCCTTCTTCTGCTTTCAGGTCTTGCAAAAACCTAAGTACCAGTCAAGTCAAGACCAGTTTTTAAGAATTTAAGTAGTTAAATCATTTCTCAGTATTATTTTCCATTGATATTCCTGAAGAATTAGCCCTCAGATGATGTATAAAAACTAAGAGCTGAAATATCTGGACAATGATAGAAGTCAATCATCAAGGGAGAAATGTTCCAGTGTTGCTTCAACATGAGAAGCAACAAGACTCATGTTCACTTCCGCCAAGCACAGAGGCTCTCTTGCTCAAGGCCCAGGTACAAAAGACACTCTCTGCAAAGCAGTGAAAGAGAAGCATTTCTTTTTATGAGGGAACCACCTGAGGACTTAAAATGGCAAAACTTAGAAAAATGATAAGTTGATACAGTGATGAAATGGTCCCCTGTGTAGAAAGTGATGCTTACATATATCCAAAAAGGTCCATAGAAAGGCAGAATCACTAACACAGTGAGTTTAGGTAAGCTTCACCTCACCAGGTTACAGACTTCTACATGTTACATGCGAACTAGGCCTCTTAGGCTCCCTGTGTGTGTCTTGGAGAGTTAGGGATATCTGTAAAAAGTAATTCATCTGACTTAATTTACATACCTTCTTTGAGACAAGATGAGTAATGGAAACCTAAAAGTTCCCATTTCCTACCACGGAAAACTAATATAAAACAGTAACTAGGCAACCAGTTCATATGGAGGTATCTATAAAGAACATTTATAAAGCTTGTGAAGACTGCAGTCTTCAACAAATGGAGACTTTTCAGTTTGTAGTTTCCAGGTTGCTTTCTTGGTAGAAGATCTGTCAGACAAAATGACACAGTCCTGGCAACTCCTGCAGCATGATAAATTCACATTTCACTCTGCCTCGACATTGCTCCATTGCCACGTCTGCCTTCCCCACCTGGATCCTGCACTCAGGTATCCTAGAATCCCTTTTCTCTGTCATTTCCATCACCATCCTATGGATCTCACTTAACCAGAATGTGCATGAACAGGAGCAAAAGTGGTTTCTGCTTGAGTTTTACAGAAGAAAAATGTACCTTTCTATCTCTAACTACTTTTCATTCATGCCTGCTGCTTACTTTGATTCCTAAGTCCATGTGGGATCTTGGATAAATGTTTTTGAACTCTGCATCTGAATCTTTTGCAAGTATCATGATGGACAATCACAACCTCATGAAAATAGCAACATTAGTCCAGTTAATTTTTTCTAAATATCATTTTCTTGAGGTTCCAAATTATTTATCTTCAGCAATGTTAGTCATCAAAATAAAAAATCTCTATGTTCACTGAGAACTAATTGTTTGCAAAGATTGTAAATCATCACTGGTTACAGTTCAGTTTGTAGTAGTTTTTAAAAGTCTTTTGTTTCCCTTTTGCCACTCTTTATTTGTGGGGTAAGGTGTATGGAAACAACACTTTTAAAAAAAAAAAAAAAAGCAATGCAGCAAGTCTGACAGTTTTTTGGGCAAAGTTCAGCTTGCTTAAAAGGCCAGCTTAAAAATGACATTTTAAATGGCCAATATATAGAAACTCTCCCAAATCATGGCTGACAGGGGAGAGTCAAAATAGTCACTATGTGCATTCATTTTCCCAAGACCTTGATATTTCACATGGCAAAAGATTGCAAAGTGCAGAACTAGGCAAAAAAATTTCTATTTCGCCTCACTAGGATAAGGCAGAACTGCTGCCAGCTAGTTTGACTTTAACAATATACCACATCAAACATACTTTTTTAATATGAAACTCCTTTAACACTACTTGGTCTTAACACCTGGTGCGTAGAAACAGCAAACCCGAGAACAACAAGATCTTAAGAACATGTGGACAAAATCTGCTCATGTGCTGGCATTTTAATTATGTTTGCCCTGACCCTTTTCCCATGTTCTATAAAACAGACCAACAGTATAGAGAAAAAAAAAATCAGTAGCACCACCTAGACTAAACCAGATGAGTGAAGTGCTCAGGATATTATTACCAAATAAAACAAAACAAAACAAAACAAAACAAAACAAAACAAAAATATACTGGAAATGAATAAGGAAGCTGAAGCTGATACTAATAATACTTATAATAATAGTGTAAAGAGCTGTCACATAGTTCCTCTTAATAGCTCCAAGGACACCTTCCTCTGGCTTTAAAGTTGGGTCACAGGCAGTGTTAGGTGCTTTTATGGAGCTAGAATGTTTCTCATCTCATCCTCCATGGAGGAGGAGAGAAAGGTGAAATGGATTACAGGGATTACAGATGCTTGTGATCGAACCCCCACTGAGCCAGAAGAAGCAGCCTCCGAGGTGATGAATTCCAGTCCCAAAATCCCCAACTGAAAACAACCTGGGTGGAATTATCTCACGAAGAGCTTGAGTTAAAGAGCGAACATTGGGCACAGCCAGGTTCCTGCCAGGGCTCCTCCTCTGGCATGAGCACTATGCTGGGAACCTGCTAGCAACATGCCAAGGAGCCACTGGCATCACATTTTCTTTTAAACAGGGAGATCTCACAGTAGCCAAAACAGTGTCGCATTGCAAAATCCCAGGAGAGCCAGCTGGAGCTGCCAAACTGAAGGCAGTTAGAGCTTCTCCTTAGGGCTCAAGTACTTAAATTGTAAAAACTTAATGTTTTGATAGCCATGCTCTCTTCTGGTGGAAACCTTTATGTTCAAAAACTGACTAAGACAAGAGATAAGTCATATGCACATACTGTTCTCTCTCTTGTCCTTTCACCTGACAACAGAACAAGATTATACTGAGTGCGTCTAGCAATATGGAAATCAATAACCAAACAAACCCAAGAGGCATGGGAAAGACTCATCTTCTGTGCTGCTAACTCTTGAACTAGTCAGAATGAGATGCTGAAAGTGTCATCAATGCGACGGGTTAACCTGCTGTGAGCCCCCAACCAGCAGCAAGGAAGGTCAGCTGCATGTCTGTGCTGGGAGCCCCTGACCCAACACAAAATTGTCCATGAAACTTGGACCCAAAGACAACCTCAGCCTCTTCCACAGTGGCTACTGCAGAACTGTTAATGACAGTTTGCTCCTGGAGAGATTCCACTAAAATATCCAGGCTATCTCTGTTCCCTCCCCTGTGTCAGCAGGAGCAAGGCAACACCTCCTGGCCCTGATCCTTCTGGACAGCGATTACCTGCCAGTATCACCTCACTGCCCTGGAGCAGGAATCTGCAGCTGCTCCATAATTAACATAAAAAACATAAGCCTGGGCGGAGGAAGGAAACTAAAGTGGCAGGGACTATGACAGATGTTGCGAAATGTCGATTTATTCATAACAGAAAGTCAGAGCAAATCTTTTGAAAGCTTTTTTCCCTTTTCTTTCTCGCTCTCCCCCCCTCTTCGTGTTCTTCTTTTTTTTTATTTTTCTTTTTTTTTTTTTTTTTTTTTAATGTGCAAACTTCAAAGCAATGAATTGTGGCATCTGTAACAGCTACCAAACCATGCCAGTTGAAGCCAGTGGAGCACAGTCTACAGTGATAGAATGCAAGTCATGCAATTATTCGAGTTTGCAGTCCTGGTTTTTTGAAACAACATATGGTCTGCAGCAAGGAAGCCAGGATATTTTAAAAGAGCTCCTACAGGGTTTCAAACTTTGATTTTACAGAGGTGTGGGAAAAGAAGCAGACTCCATTCAGGCTCTGATATTTAAATACATGTGTTGTCGTTTTGCTTATTGAAGAGAGCTGTGCAGTCCTTTTGCATATGTAGAGGGCATTCTGGGTTTCTAAAGAGCAGACGGTAAGATATAGGTATTTCACACACTTCCTGCTTTTTGTTGACATTTGGGGAAAATGGTGCAGTACTGCACTCAGTGAAAGGGAAATGGTCTGAACGGTTTAGAAAAAAAGTCTAATATATAAAGGTGAGAAAATTACTGTTGTTTTTAACAATGAAAATGCTCATCATCGTATTTTCAGTTACTGATTCTTTTATCCAGAAATGCTGTTGTTAACGTAAAGTGAGGATCGGTCTAACAGGACCTAAGGGCATAGAGCCCCGTGACAAAATGCTGTGAAACATCGTGCTTGAAACCTCTGCCTCTGAGGTCAGAATGGGCAATGAGGACCCGTGCTGCGTCCTTACCTGTGCACCCTGCACCAAGGGCTATCAGGCAAGGACAACACACATGATGCTGTGAGCTCTGATTTATGTATATCCATGTATCATACAAGGAGATATCTCTTCAGGCTGCTTGTTCCCTTTGACAGTGAAGACTTCTTGCTCAGTGCAAACTCCATCTTTTAAAAGATCTGGGTATCCAAATCAGGCTTTGGAGTCAATGTGTCCAAGCCAATTGTCCTTCTCAGGTTTGACAGATATGGTCCCTTTAGTGAAAAGAAAAATACTAGCTGCTCTGCTCCTTTTCCTTTCAGCTACCTCTGTCCCTTTGAATGCCTTCAACACTGTTGGATGTTGAAGGGCTGAACCTGAACTACGCCACTTTAGCAAGAGTTGCAGAAAGCACACACATAAAAAAAACAGCTCCAGGCAGAACCGCAGCCATGATTTAGGATGCTTCTGATTTCAGATGATTATTAGACAACATGTAACTTGATTTCCAATGTCATTTTTTACTGGCCACTTTTGAAGTCTGTTTTCTTCAAGGTATACCTCCCAGGGCTAAGCTCCCAGGAAGTGTGGGGCACCTTCCCTAGCTTTCAGCACTAGAAAGCATCCCTGTCACAGATGGTTTGAACTTACATCTGACACAAATCAGAGGCCTGACCAGTAATTCCTGCAACAAGTCCAGATTTTTGGCTGAGTTGCAGCTGTAGCAAAGCCCTTCGGCCTCAAATACAAGAAAAAAAAATTAAACCTATTCTGAAAAGTTGAGTGGTTTAGCCTCAACATGTGAGATAATAAGTATGTATTCTTTATAAAGAGAAAAGAAATGTCAGCCAGTCCAGAACACTATTTTTCAGTCATCAACAACCACGTGCTGATGCTTTATGGAACTGCTTATGTTCTTTATCCCAAACTTGCATAAGAATGTCTCCTTGTGTAAGGAGTCTCCTGCTACAGGTGTCTAAACCCTCCCTTAAATGCTTTCCAATTTAGCCAGAGTCATCTTATATGAAGTTCCCCGAGTTCTGTCCCGCATGCCCACACTTTGGGTAACCCAGAAACAGAGCTACACATGTGTGAGTGAGCTAGTAGAGTAGTTTTTCCATTGGCCTGAATGGCTGAGAGGACCTGAGCACTTTGCATTCAGTCACATGCTCTCTCAGAAAAGTGGACATAACCACATTTTTTTTTTTCCTGGGCTCCCTGCAGTCTTCTCACATGGAAAGGTTCAAGGGATTAAATGCACGTGACTTGACTGTCAATTACTGAGGAAGGCTATGATAATGTTTATAATATCAGAAGTATGCAAAATTCTGGTAAATATTTGAATTCTTTGTGCTCATAGAAAACGTATAAAAGCAATGGCAATAAGAGAGTGAGAAATACCTAAATACACAGTGCAGGAATGATTTCTAAAGTGAAGATCTGCTGCTTGTGAAATCCTCCCTGAAAGGAAAGTTCTCAATGGTAAGGTCTCATCTGTAAAATTGACAGAGCATGTTATTAGCTACATAGAAATGAATTCAATTTGATATTGCCTCAAGGAATCTCTAATGCATGCCAGGTTTGTACAGAACTGATGGGTATTTGCAAGGTCATTCTCCTACTCACATTGAATCACCACAGTATTTTAAATTGTGCCCCCATTCTAACAAGCTCATGTCTGTTTCTGCAATATTGAAGTCTTAACAACTCATACTCTTCTTACCTGAAACACTAACATTATATATTTGATACATCTTTCATGTATTTATCATATGTATTTGATACATCTTTCTCTACAAACTCCTGTAGAGAAGAAGTGGAGTATTGCACACTGTTTGAGTTAAAGTAAACCATATATGACAACAGAATCTAGTCTTAAGACTTCCCTACTCCTTGTGAAATAGAAATTAAACCTTTCAGTTTTTCAGCCCATGAGAATACCTGCAGAGGATTAATTTATGATTGACTTGTTTTAATGCAGCTAACAGTGGTCAGAGTAGAACCAGTCATGATGTGCTTAAGGCTTTTTATCTCCTAGTAGAAGGATGCCACTTAGATGAGGTGGCTCAGTGAATGTTTTTAAAGGCACATTTTAATTTTTGCATAATGGAAGTGAGCCATTTACTCATGCACATGGGCAATCTACATATAGCAGATCTTTTGCTTATGTAGACTAGCAAGTAGTAAGAAAAGCTAACAACTACAGCAAAAAAAACAACTGAAATACAGTCTTTCCAGATGCAAATTTGGTGTGCAGAAGCACACATGCAGGAGTGGAAATCAACCCCTCATGGCTCCTTTCAACTTTCTTTGAAGTCAGTAGCAAAATTCCCATTGAGTTCAATAAGAGCAAGAGAAGGCCCTTGATCTAGTAAAAAGACCTTATGAAGTTTTATAAGCTCTTTATACCAAACTTTATTCCATTTGCGTATGAAATATATCTTGACCCTATATCCACCCACAAGACTTTGCAGCTGGTTCAGAATAATGTGATACCTCCACTCTGCCCAGCCAATTACTGTCATTCACAGCACTGGTTATACAGACGTAGGAGGATTCAGCATACCTGAATATGTTTTCTATGATGCTTTTCAAAGAGTCACTGAAGGGAGGATGACAGCTCAAGTAACTTGTGTCGAGCTATTCAGGAGCAGGTTAGATCAAGGCTGTTTCTGGCCCCTGATCCATTATCCCTCATGACAATGGACAAATGCCAAATGTCTCTGCTAATTTTGCTTGGTCTTGTGGTGGTCTTGGACACAGCTGATCACAAGGGATTAATGCCAAGACTGGAAAACCTGGCATGGAGTGATGGAATTGCATTAGAGCAATTCTGTTTCACTCCTTTCTGATCAAGGCCAGAGAGCCAAGATGGGCAGCTATTCCCTCTGCTCAAGGGCGCTCAGCTGTGAATTCCCTCAGGGATTGCTCATGTTGCTTCAGCTGTTCTACATTTATATGAAGTCTCTGGAAATTTGTGAGACAATTTGGGAAAATTATTACACTCAGTTCTTTGTCTCCTTTCCAACTGACTCACACACCATGGTCACTGAACTTAACCAGTACTGACAGGAGTCATGTTTTAGGCAAGAGCCAGCTGGCTGAAAGTCTACCCAGAAAAAAATAGGGAAGATGGTGATCAGCAAATATAAATAATGTTAGACCCGGCAGCTGCAGGAACTCTTCTATCAGCCGAGGCCATATGATTGACTGATGCCAAGGTGGCCCAGAACCATAGGAACTTACAGTACAAACTGTTTGTTCAAACTATATCACTATCTGGAAGAACCACGACTAATAGAGAAGTTATCTTCCTTTCCCTCAGATCTCGAGGTGGTGATTTACATCTTTGTTATGTCTCAGCCTTATGGCATCCAGATCATACTTTGTGCCAATTAGGAAAAACTCCAAAACTTCCAAGCAATTCCATAAAACCGCTGCTCACATCCTGGAGAGCCTACCCTAGAGGAAGGATCCCTATTCTGCATTTCTTCATAAGTAATAGGGAACTGAAAGATCAATTGCAAATCAAGCCACTCTGGTCTGGATAATGCAGGCTTGCACCCCAGCCCTAACAATCATGATACTATTATCCACAGTTCATATTCACAAAATCACAGAATGACAGAATGGTTGAGGTTGTAACCTTTAGAGTTCATCTAATCCAACTGCCCTGGACAAGTTACCCAGGACCCTAAGGAGATGGCTTGTGAAGATATACAAGGATGGGGACTCCACAACATCTCAAGGCGACCTATTTCATATTCTAGGCTTGAAAATATGAGCTTTATCCACCTGATGTGTATCACAAATCATATACATCACACAGTGTACAGAGGATAGAGACCAATAAGGAATGTCTGGTTTAGGGCTGGTTCAAGTAAACAAAGTTGTTTCATGACTTAGAATATTTATAGGAAGACAATTTTCCTTGGATCTTTGAAAAACTGCCCATTAAATCACACCTTAATACTGAATTCCAGTCTATTACTGGAATAGATAATATCTCATTGGACATGGAAATCTTCTGACTATCTGAAACAAAGGCAAGCTTTTCATGGAAAAGTACACAGTAGTAGACTAGATTCATTAAATGCTAGTAATTTTAGTTCAGGTTAAAACATCTATGCCCTTAATGGGATCAAGGGCATGGTATTAATCAACAAAGAAAGTTTCTAATCAAATTTGGCCTTGGGAAATTCACGTATATATTCTTTCTGGGTGATGTTATTGTTTTTAGGGAGCTTATCTGCTATCTCACTGGGAACAACTATCCCCTTTAATAAAGTACCTAAAATATTGTAATAAACACACAGCTTATATCAATAGCATCGTATTTCCCCACATAGTATTTGTGTGCAGTTTAATTAGATGGAAGGATTACAGGAAAAGTTTGTGTCATAATGATTCTTTAAAGCGAAACCACAGATCAAAGTTCATAGCTGCCAAATATACAACTTTCAAAACAAGCTCGAGTGCTGCTATTAATCATGGCTGTTGGGGGATTTGATGACAAAGATTAAACTGCTGTAAAGGATACTGCTGTGCATCAGATTCTTGCAACTGTCATCAAATACTCTGCCAGCTATTAACAGGTCAGGAGAGTTGTCCAGCATTTACCATGGGTGGCTCTGTCACTGCAGTTGGTGTACACCACGGTGACAACCAATGACACCCTCCCAGATAGACATTTGTGGGCTGTTAGTTTTTACAGCGTGGCAGAAATCTTGAAGGTCAGTCTGCAGAATAAACAAGTGAGGGAAAGTGCGAGATCTCAGTGTCACAGCACCACTTCCTCCCAGAAACCTCTAATGTGCAAACTGGTTCACTCTATTTTCTAACATGGAATCCCTTCGCTCTTACTTTCTGCATGTTAAGAGTGCCCACCTGTGGAGCTGAGGTGCTGTAAATTCACTTTCCAGTTTATTCACAGCAGCCCCCCTACATAGGTAAACACTCAGAAAGTGCCTCAAGGACCTGATTTCATCTCATTCGCAATTACACCAACTCTCTCTCCTTCCACAAAGGATCGGGTGATACCCCTGTGGGAAGCTGCAGCAATCACTTAAAAAGAAACATAATATGAAGGAGATATTTACGGCACACTTTGTGGTACCAAAGCTAACAACCTGCAAGCCACCAGCCAGTGCTCTGTGGTGGGTCACCAATGGCCCTGAAATGCCGTGTGGAGAACTGTTAACCTGGAGACCTACAATCTGCTGCTCTCAGTGCTTGCACTGACACAGAGCTGTGTGCCTGAGAAATAGCCTTTCCCAGACAAAACTTTGCAGACTCTAAAACCACTATCAGACTTTTGCATCAAGCTGCCTATGGGACAGATGTGAATGACAGTGTGATGCAACAAGCAACTGGAAATTCAAACCCGCAGATCTAACTATAGTCATCGCAGCTTAGGGGAATTACAGATCCGAATCCAAACTTCACAGCTGTGGCCAGATATAAAACAAACTTATCTACATAATGGGTTGAAACCAATCTATGTTTGAATATTATTTGTCTCTGGGAAAGTCTGGAGGCACATCTAGCTGGAAATTTTTGAGCATCATCTCGTCTTTACAATTAGTATCTTTCAAAGAATAAAAGAATGGAATGTTAAAGACTAAAAATGGGAGACATTTAACCCTGGATTATCGTAAGTAGTTCAGCCTTTTAATTTACCAAACCAAGGCCTTTTCCTCTATCCAACATGTCATGATTAAAAGGTATCTACGTGGTCTATGTCTCTACTTAAAGTTGTAGTTCTGTTCTCTGCTGAATGCAACAGATAGTCCATTTTTTAGGCATTTCTGGTAGTATTGGTATGGCATACTGGCAGTATTTAGTAGATATTGCCAAGTCTAAAGCTTCTTTGTTTACACATCAATTTTTTTGAAATCAGTCACTTTTATATTCATTGTAGGATATTACTTAAATACTACCAAAAGGATGATTGCATTGCACAGGCTTGGCACGTAACCTGTTCTCCCTGAGAACTAATCCCTTAACATAGTTTGGAGATCTGTTCAACTTATGTGAAGCTACATTGGGACTGCTATTAGGGCCACCTAAATGCCATGGGCTCCTACATCCTACATGGCATTGATCATGCAGGTAATTCAGGCTATATGTTGTTTAAACAAGCTGTTTATCATATACACACGCACACATACATGCATGCACAAACCTACCCAATAGTTACCTACTTGATGATGTATCAAAGGGTATTTGCAGATGTCTGCAGAAACATTCTTGTCTATGCTGTGCTTCAAAGAATGCAAAGACTGTTGGGGAACATTTCCATTAATTGGGACCAATTGTTCTGGTTTTCTGGTTTCTGCTATCTTATATATAGAAGTGGCACCTGTTTTTTTCTTACTGAGAAATATATACTAAGCAGAATAACCAGAAAAGGGTGGGGAAGTGTTTTCTTTTGAGTTAATGAAAAATATTGCCTGAGGAATAGAAAGGCTGCTTTGATTATGATATAGCCTCTATTTTTATTACTTTTCTCTGTAAAACAAAATAAAAAAACATTGTGGGAAATACATAGTCAATTATCTGCAGCAGAAACGAAAGCGCCATCCATTGGCAATGATTCTGATGGGAAGGGAGCCAGGAGTTCCCTGTTTGTCTTACCTTTCACTGTGAGACATCCCGTGGCTCGAAAACTTCAAGAGCACAAATTAAAAAAAAAAAAAAAAATGAACATGTGAAATACATAAAGCCTGTTGTGCATCTGAAAAACACCTCAAAGGGCCAGAAGAATTTCCCTGCTAAAAGCAGTGTATCTACAGCTGCTGCTTGTGTAAAGTGCTCAACAACAGAAAGTGGAACTGCTTTGGGTTTGGAAATGCGAGACCCGTAAGTCAAAATGGGCAAAATCTCTCACAAGTTAGTGATAGCACAACCACTGGCCACACTAGAGCCCAACAGCTGCAAATCTACATGGATTTCCCCCAATGTGCTAAAAAATTATTATTGGACCTGTATTAAAGTATGCAAATAAAACTCAGAGGTGTGCAAATGAACGTCAGGGAACAGCAAATTGAAATGATGATTGTGTTGACTTAAGGTTGTGCTGTGGCTGCACTTGTTGCAATATTCTTCTTGACCAGCCTTTGCTGTCAGTTCTGATCTTAGTCTTTGGACTCCTGTGAGAGGTGCATTGAGATATATTTGGACAGACTTCTTCACTGTGGGTGCTGTCACAGTCCATGTGTTCCTTACATTAAAGGTAATATATTTTAAAAGTGTAAGGTCGGACCATCAGGTACATTTATAATGCTGCCTCCTTTTACGTGCTGTTCTCTGCAGCTAGTCCAGGTGCTTTTCTTGAATTTTTTTTGCATGCTCTCCAAGATTTAGAAATGCCATCAAAGGAAGAATTTACCAAAGTGCTGAGCTCTTGGAGGTTCTGTGTTCATTCTGGTACACTGGAGAATGTAAAGTATTAACTACTATTTCATTTGGTATAAATTAAATTCACATATCAACAACTTAGTGTTAAACACAAGGAGAAATGTTTTGTCTGAAGATCACGTTAACCAAACATATAATTGATAAGCCGGTATATTGGGTCGGTTGAGGTGGAAAGGCTACCTACAAACATCAGCAATTACCTCTTCATGGTAAATTGAAGTCACTGATATTAAAAGTTGGACTTCAGAATAATCTTTAACAATCCTTCCATGAGAGTTTGAGAGCATATTCATAGGAAAGCAGTGAAGTAATAATTTCATATTTGAAGTTGATACATAAGCCTTTAAAAGTAGTTATTCTGTAGTTTTTAGAAACTCACTTCTGCATGGAATAATTAGGTCTACTATCCTAATACTATATAAAATTTAATCACAGAACTGTGGGGTACCTCTCGTGATGACTTATTTCCATTGTTGAACTACTCACGGTATAGATTTAATAGCATTAGTGCCAACACTGTCTGTGATCTTGAAGTTGCTCCTTTTCTTCTGTTTAACCAGGGAATTTGACTACTCATGAGTCTGATCATCCCATTATTTTAAAAACTGCTTCTCTTATTAAAATCAGAAGTTTTCATTCCCTCCAAAGCAGATTTTTTTGGTGGGGGGCAGATATTTATGATCAAACAATTCATACCCACTTTTCTTGTCCCATTTCTGGCCAATTGCAACAATGCTGGTGTTAAGCGCCTATGAAACACTATTATTCTAAAGTAATCATGTTTTCAGGTTCTGTGCCTGACTTTACATAAAATCATTTATTTTAATACAATGGGAAATAAGGTCATTGTAGATAACGGAGTTTCTGAAGGGTGAAATGTTGCTCACTGCAGAATGGCAGCACAGTATACCCAGATGATGATATGCTGTAAATTCTTGGAAATCAGTGGATTTTAGCATTTGGAATACAAAGACCAAAGAGTGAATGAGAGAAATCAGAACACAGAGGGAAAAAATGCAGGGCATCCAAGCTCTTGCTGGAGCACCAGATGACATGTATGCAATAATTTCTCAGATCAGCCTGACCATGGATGGTTGCACCTATCTTGTTAACCAGGATGATCCCAGGTCTGAAGCACTAGCAAGGCTTCGTTGGTGGATGGTCAGCCTTGTGAGCTCCTCGTGCCCTTCCATAACAAATAAAACCCTCTCAGCTCTGCTACCAGCCTCAGAACATCCTTGTGCTTAGCATCTGTCATGGCCCTCACATACCAATGACAGAGATAGTCAACACTATGCACCTAAATAGAAAGGTATAAGAATTGTGGACTAGTTTGATCCTTGCAGCTTTGAGTTTCAGAGATCACTCGAGGGTTACTTCTTTTGTTTTTGTGGAAACTGTAAACAAACAATCAACAAAAAACAAAACAAGGCCCAAGCCTCTTAGTCTTCTAAATGTAGTAAGAAGTGTTCAGATACACACTTTAATATATTTTCTGTGGCATTTTTGTAAAATACAGATATATAATTATAGATATAATGCATATATAGCATTTACTATGTCAATAAAAAGCTAGCCTTTTCACATGACACACCAATAAGTATTTACAATATGATTCAAATTTTAAGGAACAAATGTTTCAAACAATACTGTGCGGTTATATAAGAATAATTGGAGGAAAAATAAGAGACCAGTACTAGATAAATCCCAGATGACAAAGTACATACTACTACCAGGAGCACCTCCATGCATAAACCTTTGCATAAATCTCCATGCATGTCTCCATGCATAAACCTTTCTCTTTTGCAGAAATATGCATGGTTTAGCTCTTCCATGTTTCTACCCAGCCACAGTCCCTTAAGATGACATGTAGAATTATCTTGCTTATCCTTTTTCAAGTACAGATTAATTGTACCACTCCCTTTGCTTAAAGCTTTGTCCAACTGCAACATTTCAAAGTCTTGACTACAGCAGAAATTACTATGCACGTCTTGTTAAATCAATGCAGCTATGCAGTTTACACATTTGAAAATTTGCCCTTCTTCTGCATGTTTAAAATTTTACAAATTTAACATTTTACAAATTATTAGTTCCGGGTTTTTTTGAGCAGTGTTTTAGCATTGGAAGCCTTTGTTGGAGATCTGACTCAAAGGAAACTGGAACACCAAAACTAGCCACAGATCCAAAGTACATGAATGCTTTGTTACCTTCATACATGAAGACTGTCTAAACATACTTGCCTCTTTAGCATATTGTTCCCATATCCTATGAGGCATGGAAGTGCTATTCCATTTCACATATGGGAAAAAAAAAAAAAAAGTAGATACAGTGAGGCTAGGGAATTGCCCAATTGCCCAGTGTCACTTGGGTAGTTTGTAACAGAGCAGAGAAAAGAGAAACAAATCCACATCTTCCAAATTTCAGACTCATCCTCTAAACTTTCCAGCTCCAAATGAGAACTTCATAAATCAGTATTTTTATATGTATAACACAAGCATACATATAACTAATAAAAATAAAGTATTCTTTGTGCATGAGTTTAATTAAATACTATTGTGGTTTCTCTTCTCTAAATAATAAGAAGAGCTAGAGAAGGGTCCGTTTCTCTTCCATTATCTCTCTCCCAAAAAAAGAAATATTAGCTGCAATGAGCATATCTTAAACTGGGAGCAGTTAGGTCACTATTTGCTAGAAAACATATTTGAACTTTTGAGAAATGTAATGATTTACTTTTGCTGAAGTCCAACAGAAAAAAAAAAGACATAAAATTTGGAGGCCTTATTCCGTTTTGCCATAGGGTTGTTGGGAGAAGCATTTTCAATTGCATTTGCACCCACTTGAAGATGTCTTGAAACCACCTGAGCAGTACATATGAGGCCTAAAGTAAAGTGGGAGAAGAGCTGTTTTATCTAGCACTAAAACCTGTCCCATATCCTCCACATTTAGCGCTCTGGCAGGTGGGGAGCTGAGGGGCGACTTTTGCATCAGGACAGATGGACGCAGCAGCCAGGCATGGACAAGGGCAGAAGTTTCCCAGTGAGACAAGT
>JAVCKT010005802.1:0-11017 GCA_032273925.1 Rhynchotus rufescens | reverse complement strand
GTGAGAGCTTTCCAAGTCAATAAGCTCTTGATGCTTAACTAACCATTATACTACTTTCATTAGCCTTGTTCCTTCTATTTTCATGCTGCTCATGCTCCAAGGCTTACAGCTGACTACGTCTATGTGTATGAACAGTGGTGTTTTGGAGTTGCCCTCTGCCCTCTGCAAGCTTCTGGACACTTTGGAAATAATACTTACCATGTTGTTTGCCTGTTTATACCACTGATGGAAATCCTTTGGTTGTGTGCATTTTAGTGTTTAAAAAAAAATGGTATAAGGGCATACAAACTTAGAGCAGTGACTCTGTGAACTGCAATTATCCTATAAAAGCTAAAAGATAGCAATAGATATCATTGCACTATGGAATGTAGACTTGAAAGAAACAGATTAAATGATGAGAGAGTAATAGGTTCGTTTTCCTGATGGTGTACAGCTTTTATGTTGAAAGAAAAGTGTTTTAAGAAACTACATATTGTACTAAAAATGTGGTATGAGATTAAAAACAGTTGCATACTTATTTTAAATGTTACATCTTGTGCTCCCATAGAGGGCAATATTGTATAAAAGATTGGTTTAAGCAATGAGCTAGGTATCTGCCAATTCATCTGTGTTAATATACTTTAAGGAAAATTGCTGTTACAATAAATTCAATGCTGCCTTTCCCTTCAGTCAGGCTATGACTAACACACACAGTAATGTACACAAAACCATGTAACAGAACCTCATTAAAGGTGAGGGAAACTAATATTGCAGATTCTGTAATTGTAGTTTATAAAGTAAAAACCATCACGTGCTAGTTTACACTTTTCTGTTCAGTGCCTGAGTCAGAGTAAGCACTCCTTTAATAAAGTTGGTTGAACAAACCCATAAGAAAATGCACACAGGGATGTCTTATCAGTCCCGGGAAGAGGTTTTGTAAATAGATATATATCTTGGATAGAGTAAAATCATCTCCATTTTTTTTCCTTGTGAAATATATGGTTGAGCTTATCATAATGTTTTAATTTACTCTTGTGCTTTTCTGGTTTTGATGTGTTGTCAGCACAAGGCCCTTGACTTAAATCTTTCTCAACCTCCTGGGAGAGTTTAAACACTGAAAGACTCATGCTCCTTTGAAATAATTTCATGTATTAACTTTCTCTTCTACTGTTATTTAACTGCTTCATGAAGACTACTGAAGAGCTGTGTCACAATGAGTTATCCACATTGTCTACTCTAGACATACAGCTCAAAGGAGCATGTGGGTCTCTAAGTTTTTACAAAGTTAATGGGGAATAACTCCAATACTGGGACGTAAGCTCCTCTTGAAGAGGAGTAAAATCTTGGCAGTTAAATGCCTACAATTATAAGGTATTAGATGTTTAATATACTGTTTAAAAGATATATTGTTTCAAACAATGACACTAAAATGCACACAAATACAATTGTATTACAATGTCTTACAAATGTGATGTCACAAAAAGTAGTATGAAACCAGACTGACTGATGCATTGACGAAGACTCCCTGTGTTAAAAAGCAGTATTTATTGCTCTGAATAGTATACTAATTACCTTCATACCTTCATTAAAAATTAAGTTTATTTAATGAGGAAAATGAGGATGCCTAAGACTTGGGGATGTATTTCTTGCAGTTAATTGCATTTAACTTGTTTTAGATAAATAATGAGATGTCTTCTTTGAAA
Source organism: Rhynchotus rufescens (assembly GCA_032273925.1). Classification (NCBI taxonomy): domain Eukaryota; kingdom Metazoa; phylum Chordata; class Aves; order Tinamiformes; family Tinamidae; genus Rhynchotus; species Rhynchotus rufescens. The sequence goes on along the minus strand of JAVCKT010005802.1, from coordinate 9,335 downwards.
TGTGTATAGCTCACTTTAGGCTAGATTTTCATACTGTTTTTTTTAATACTATCATGCAGCCCTTCTAAGGCTGGGTGATGTCCCAGACTGGGCTTGACATCTGAGGTGAGTATGCCTCACCTTGTGGACTATTCAATATCTGCCTAGAAAAACCTGCTGGAACTTTCTAGGTTGCTTTCCCACCTGTGGGCTCTTGAGTTTCCTTCCAGTTGAGCTTGCAGAACATGGAGACTGGTGGCTCCCTGGGTCTCAACTCAACATGGATCCCTGGCGTAGTTCAGCACCTTGGGTCCCTGGCTTGGATTTGTCCTAAAGATCCCTCCAAGACAGATGCTTCTCAAATGTAAACATGATCACCCGAATCTCTAACTACAACAAATTGCTTTAACTAAATGTGAAAAAGCATTTTCTCTTCTCCTCATCCCCCATTTTCTTAGCTAACTAGCTAAATGCAGCAACAGTTACATGATATTTTGCAACATATATTCCAACAGTGATACTAGTGATAGGCCTAACTGCACATCCTCTACTCACCCAGGAGTTTAGTCAAAAGGCTTAAGTCAGTTGCCCTACTTTTTTCTGTAACTGTGCAGCAATGCAAGTGGTCCAGGGAGACTTACTCCAGTTTTCTTTTTTCATTGCAGTTATCCCAGACTTCCTTGGGAAGCAGGAGAGAGGAGCAACCAACGGGAACAGGTTCAGGTAAGTAGTGCTCATGCTCACTGCATGTACTTCACTGTTCCTATGGGGATGTGAAAGCCTCTTTCCATCTACCAAAGAACCACAGCAAAACAAAGGAAAACATAAAGTGTATTTTATGAGCATGTAGTATGAGCTATTTGGCTATGGAGCCTCATGGGCTGTAGCTAAGAAAACAGCAACTTTTGTCCCCAGTGATCTGGTTGTGTCAACAAAGCAGAACATCTGAAATCCACTATGACTGTTATGGGCTCTACAGGTCAAGCAATAGGGTGGGAGGAGGAAGGGACACGGAAGGGAGACAGAATGTAAATGAATGTAAATGAATGTAAAGCTTTGCATGACAGCTGTCTGTACAGAGGTAGAGTGCAACCAAGGCAGGGAGGCCTTCGTGTATGGTGCTTCAAGGGTGCCAAGATGCAAAGGCACTGTCAGCTGCAAGAGCTGCTTACTGCCACTCACAGAGAGAGCGGCAAGGCTGAGGTAACTTCCAGCAGAAAGTGACAAAATCTCCTAACTAGGAAAAATCATACAGGAAGCTCTTTATAAATACTAGCTGTTCCCAACAGCATGGAATAAAACAGATTTAAAGGTATCTACTGTAGAAAAATAATTATGTTAGAAAAGAGTAAGAGGGAACAGGATCCCTCTGTATTCCCTGTTCTGTCTCTTGAATAGGAGGCAGAAAAATGAAGGCAATGTGACAACCAATGTGACAAATGGTGCTATGAAATCACTCACTCCAACACTTTTTCTTATGCTTTTTCTCCAAAGTCCAAGGCATCATGTCCTTCTACAATGTCAAACGCCAAACTTAATACTGTTCCTAACAGCTGGGATGGAGGCACATGCCGTTACAATCAGGAGTGACTCAGCTCTTACCCAAAACTTGAATCTGAGCTGTTGAATCACGTGCCTTAGAAACATGTGCATGTATTTCATTCCGAATTAAAATTTCCATCCAGACCTGCTCTCTGAAGCCTGGATCTCCACGTGGGATTGCAGCTGCAGCTGCAGGGGCTCCGTGTGCGACTCCCCTTGCCTTGGCCGCGTGGGCTGCAGCCACCTCTGCGGAGCCATATGTCCCATTTACTCCCCTCTGCTACCCCCGGGATCTGGAAAGAGTCAGGAAGAGCAGGTTGTGGCTGTTTGTCTAGGCAGCTTCTGAAAACAGGTACATTAAATGAAAGAGAAGGATTACAGGAAACTTGCATTTAATATGGGGGTCTGTGTTCTGTAAATGCTGAATTTCAGCTCTTAGCTAATTGGGTATTAGGTACACTCTGTTTTCTGCACTTCTGTGGGTTTTGTGGCTCATTAATTTGCATGCTCAAGGATTATTAAAAATGTGCTAACCCTCAGGTGCATTTATATACACTAATATATATTATCCTTATTTAATATAATATAGTAATACAGTATTTTTGTATACTATTACATCACATCCATCTAACACTGATTAGACAGTTTCACCATTTTCAACTGAAAATTAGTATTTCCTATTAGGAAATTCAAGAATATCTATGTTAGATAAGACAATAGCAACTCAAAAAACAACCCCAGAAAATTTGTTGAGTACTTTCTAGAATGCTATGCTTTAATAACATATACGTCATACACTCCTGTAAGGAAATACTTGCACTTTTATTTAGTGATAAGCTCAGGCCTGGCATTCCAAAACTGTGTATTATTGGAATTGCACCGATTGAACTGGCTTTGAATATAGTGTTGATGGAAATAGAAAGTAGCACTGAGCAACAGGTAGCTGCAGCTTTTGTTATGTGAAGAGAATAAGCAATTTATGATATAGAAAATCTCTCTTCCTCCCTTCCCCTCCCCTTTCTCCTAGTTGGGAAAAGGGAGATGAGTTAGAAAGTGGTTCTGCTATTTTTTTTTCCTGCCTCAAATTCTGCTTTAAAAGATTCTAGTTAATTTTCCCCTTCCCACTTTAAGCTTCCTTGTAATTACTTCCTGAACCTCTTTTCTTTCTCTCTCCTCCAAGAGCTAGCAGGAGAATGTGATCATCTATGAGAAAATCCTAAAGACTAAATAAATGTATATATATATTTTTGTCAGAATGTAGATTTATACAGAATTTATACACAGGAATAAATTCCTGTGTATATTCCCCAAAGAATATGTATTTTTCCAAGATGGACTTATTTGCAAAAAGAAAAAAAAAAATCACTCTTATAGTAGGAAGCTCCAGTTTTAACTACAGAGCAACTACTGCCTCCACTAATTCACTTGTGAAAAAAAAAACACTTAAACTTAACAGCACGTTACTCAATAACCAAGGACTTTCTAACAATGTTGTTGTTCTGTTACTGTTTTACTGTTAGTATGTCATCAGTAATGACATTCTAACAGAAAAAGGATAGGGAATATGAAGACCTGTCAATAGCATGTATTGAAAAATTGTACAAGCCATAAATACTCTATTAATTATGTCAGTGGATCTATCTTCCACATGACAGATTCTATTAGATATGAATGAGGTGAAGAATAAGGATATTAGTAACTTCTACACAGCTTTGCTCTGCATAACTATAGTCAATTTGTTTAACTTCTGGGCTTTGGCTAATCCTACTGTAACATGGATTTAAAAATTTTAAGACCATTATAAGGCTCCACATTTTTCAAAGCTGTGCACACTTTGCTACAAAGTATTGCAGCATTTCAACAACTAAAATACTTCTAGGAGAGTTATAGTTGGAGGATAGGGATGAAATTGAAAGAGATATTTAGTTAGCAATAAAAATGATATAGTAATATGTTTACTAGAATCTTAGTCGTGCAAAAGATTTGCTGAAGTTAAGAATTTTTTTTTTATTGTTAAGTCACACTCGGTTCTCCACTTGCAATGACTGCATAAAACCTGTTTAGGAGCTTCTCATTTTGACATATTCATGGAAATCTGGTGCTGGAAAAATCAGAGGGAACACTTAATATTTGGATAGGATACAGGATTCTTCTTCCTACATCACGGCCCCGTAGGTGGGAGAAGAAAGCAAGGTGCCCCCTGCACAGGACCCACAGTGGCACCGAGGCATCGTGCATCCCCCATCCTGTGGGGCAGGCAGATCCAGCGGGTCCAGCACCACAAGCTGCCTCCTCTTCAGCCACATTCCCAAACCCTGGCAGCCCTCCAGGCCGCAGACAAGTGAAGCTATCAAGCTGATGATGAGTAGCTCTGTTCAGTCATTTCCTTCCTTTTCCCTCTCATCCTTGCCTTTCATGGGCACTGCCATGCGCCTGACAGAGTTCCAGCTTCTGCAAACACCTCCCTTCAGCCTTATGAGTTCCCTCATTAACAGGAAGCAGAGAGGAGGCCAAAAATCACATAATCTGAAAAGAAGAGATGCATCAGGATACTTGAAATGCCTCTGAAAGGAGCCAATGCAATTCCGAAATCTGCAAAGAGATGTTCAGAACTCGCTTTTCCAAGGTATGTTAGAGGGTATATGTGGTATGTTTAGAAGACCTTTTGTGTATGTTGCAGTTAATATATTAGCAGGAAAATTTGCCCTAACTAAAAGTAGAATAGCAAATGTAAAGGGATTAAAGTTGGATAAATGTAAAGGGACAAATGAACAAAGATATTTCCAAAAAACACAAGTCTTCACTAATTGTTCTTCACTGCTTTTCTTGGTATATGGCTATATGCACGTGTGCAGAGAAGACATCACTAGAAAGAGGTGCTATTAAAAGCTAAATCAATTATTGCAGCTGCTTGGAGCATATAGTTGAGGAGAGTCACACCCCTAAGCTCAGTGGAAGTTAACAGGAAAAATCGTCCCACATTGTTGTACAGGCAGGATACATCACCTCAAAGGGGATTAAAACATCACACAGGTTATTACTTGGATTTATTTGATGTGTTCACTAAAATTTTCCTGAGTCAGCTGCCAGAAGTGTGGGGATTTTTTAATTCTTATGTCCATCCTGGAAACTAGTTCTGCTTCAAACCAAGAAAAACTTCCATTTCAAGATAATCCTACTCTTGTTTAAGGGCTAAACAAATTCCTCAGCACCCACAGTTTGCAGATGACCAGCGAATATTCATAGAGAACAGGCACACTTGATTGCAATTCCAAACTGGCATGAAGTGCTCTGTGCTGCAGGAAGGAAGCAAACAAAATCCGCTGAAATAAGAACAGGTGTTTCAAGCCCAGCAAGAAGATATGAACATGAAAGCTCTGCTATTAGAAAGCAGAAGCTATTTTTTCAAATGTTTAAAGTTACTTTTTTCTTTTTTTTTCTTTTTTTTTTTTGGTGGTTAATAAGTTACCATCTCTGCACCGATTGTACGGTGCTTGAACTGTAGAGGGAAAAAACAAATCAGTCCCAATCTAAAATGAAAAAAAAATTCAGACTATCTTAGTCTTTATAGTGAGTAAAATAGAAAATTTAGCAATATTTAAACCATGTAGTCTGTGGAATCAGCTACTCAGCTGGACCAGCTGGACCACATTCATTTTTCCAATGCTTTTCAAGTAAAATCTCTTCTACTCAGCATATGCCACCAGTGTTAGCATTATGCCATTCAGGATACAAGGATGTTATAGCTCCTGGTAGCAATAACAGCTGTTGTGCATTTTATTAGAGGTGAAAACAGAGCTAACTCTCAGTATATAACATAATAATATATTGATAAGAAACCTGTAAAAGAGATCATTCCTCAAAAACCAGAAAAGGCAGTTCGCTAAGAGTATAAGATTGTAAAGACGGATTCTTTCAAGGACACATTGTCAATAATCCATTTAAGGACAATAAAGGCAGCATTAAAACGGAAGGATGGAGAGTCAGTGGAGAAATAATCAATCCCACGTAAACGGCAAGGGTGGCAGTTGATGCCTGTGAGCTGAACATGAGCGAGGGCAGGAGGACGAGGCTCCTGCCCAGCAGGGCCTGGCTGTTGCTCAGGCAAGTGGGGACCATCCCTCAGCTTAGCCCTTGCACAGCTCCTTGCAGGAGACGTGCCGTGCTTATGTGCAATGCCTAATGGCACAGAGGTGGACGGGACTGCTGACTCTGCCTTGCTTAATCTCCAGACTGGTTGTTCCTGAGCAAAATTACATGCAGATAGATACATCTCACTTCTCTGCAAGTATCTTAGCAGGACCGTTTCTCAGGAGAATATTAGTCCTGTAGAAAATCCTGCCTCTTTTTTTCTTTCTTCATGCACTGGGCACAGATACACACACATGTGCACATGCACACACTGTTACACTCAGAAACACTAATTTCACTTTGTGCCTTCGATAGTCTTATATAGAAGAATAAAGGTCTAATAAATACCCAGTATAAAACAACTGATAAGGGCAGCTGCAGCTCTTTTACATTGGCAATAGTTAACATTCAGCTCCTGTGGCACCAGTGGCTGTTAATAGCAATGGGAAGGGAGGCAGAACAGGATGATCTAGGAGGCTCCTTCCAGCTCTAACATCCATAGGATTCATTTGGTTCCCTCTTGGCACAGGAGCGAGATCACCCTGCTTTGATTTATATATCCAAAGTTTTTATTTTAATACTCAGTTGCATGGAAGGAAAAAATATTACAGACTGACAGGAACTTTAAAAAGTTGCTTGCTGTTTGAAGAAGTGTGTTCTCACTGTTGTCACCAGGTGCTACTTATTTTCTGCTCACTGACCACAAGTACATTAAGCACTCAGTAATGGTAACACCAGTAATAAATAATTACTGGAAGTTACAATGTATGCTGTGCAAAGACTTTTAGCAATCATAAAGATTACTTTCTGTACTGTCAGATTTCTGTGCTATGGAATTACAAGGATTTATTGTACTGAAAAGAAAAAGCTGTCTGCTGATAAGATCACATATCAAAAATATGCAAAAAAAAATCCCTTTACATTTGGCTAAGGCAGACACTGCATTCATCTTCTGCATCCTAATTTGGGAACCCAAAAAGTATAGCTGTGCCAATGTACAGAGTGCCTTACCACTCTGCTTCTCCTGCATTCAGCCACAGAGGACCATCACCTACCTATTGTATTTATGAAGTGCAAGGCGAATGGGAGTAATTATTATACAGGACCAGAGAGAGCTTTGAAACAAAACCAGGATGCTCTCTCACGTACTTGCTCCTCTTTGGAAAACCTTGTGAAAGCCTGGCTGAAATACAACCTCATCTCTCTGTTTGACTCCTAATAAGCACAGAGAGCTATGTGGGGAAGGCAGAGAGATGTGGATGAAGAGGAATTTGTCCCTCTGCCTTTTCTCGAGTGGCTTTCTAGGGTACAAACACTGGGGTGTAGACACCCACCTATAGCTTGGGTGGAAAAAAGCTTGGCCTTCGTGTCGTTCAGATCAGTACTGTCCTGGCCGGATCGGTTGCAGCTTAAAGACTTGCTCCCATTTTCAGCAGCAAGTTTGCACAGTAAATGGGAAATTGCCATTGCTCATCTCTGTGCTAACTTGCTCTTTATCTATAGAGCTAGATTACATGCATCTTTCCTACTTGTTTCTACTAAGAAGAAGCAAAGATTCACATATTTTTTCTCCTGTTTTCTCTCATGCTCTCTTTTATCTTATATTCATCTGTATTTCTGGTTTAATGCCTTCCTAGCACTTCTAAGAAACATAGGAAGACTAGCCTAAAAGAAGGAGAGAAAGAAAGCAGCAGAACTGGGAGGATATTTCAGCCACAGGTATTGCAGCTTCATTTAAACCAAAAAACTGTAAGTCACTCAAGACAGGAGCTTCCCAACATCTCCTGCTTAGTAAACAGATCTAGGAGCTTCACAGCACAGTTTTTGCTGTGACTCTGGTAAACTGCAGACATATAATTCAGAGGTTAATCAACACTTTGAATGTAAGTGTCCTCCCTTTCTAGGGGATTAACAGGCACCTTCCTTATAGGGGCTAAAAAATACTGATTTCTATTTAAGTTTCAGCGGTATAAATGGAATAGACACTTTTCCTGCTTGTCTATTGCTAAGATTGCTGTATCTGGGAAAAGGACTGCTTACTAGGGGAGATGTATCACCAGGTGATGTAAACTGTCATAGCTTCACTGACTTGGCAATGTGAGAACAGAGGATTATGCCCCAGAGATCGGGTCTCCCTGCACTTTCCAAACTTCACTAGACCAGTAAACAGTGATGATTTGTCTAGTTGAAACAGATACATCCTAGATGTTCAATTTCTAGTAACTGCACAGCGGCAGATGTTGATAAACATTGTCATATCCTATTTTATTTCTTTATTTCAGTCTTTACTTTTCCCAGAAGATCTTTCTTTTGTGCTTTGTTTTCCTCAGTGATACACAGCACCTAGTCATCTTTATGTGCACAAAACATGCCACAAACTCTGCATTCCACTTTGCAACACCAATACACTTCTTGCCCCTTTTAAAAATTAGATAGTCAAGAATGTATACAATCCAAAATTGGTGAGGTCCTCATGCTGTGACCCTTTTATTTATTTATCCAGCTCTCCCCAGATTTTAAACCTTTCCACTGGCTTATTATTGTTTGTTGCATTTCTTCCCCAGCACAGAAAAGCCTGGATAAAAGGCTTAATTTCTTCCATCACTGACTAAACACTCATACTTAGGGTTCCTTTCTTTTTCATTTATCTTTTCCCCTGCTCCTCACTGCAGGTTGTAGGGTTTGTGTTTTCCAGTCGCCTGATTGTCTGCTGAAGTCTCAGTCCACATATTCCAAGTTCCCTCCTGCTCTTCCCAGCCCCGCTAGTACTGATAGATTCAGGGCTGTGATCCCATGATACCCTCTCTGTATAATTAAACCTTGAGGCTTCTCTGGAAACAAGGCAGCTATTTGTTTGGTGCTCTTAATGAAAACGCCTTCCTGCTTGGAGCAATGTATAGGTAATTAATAGCAACAACAAGCTGCCACAGGGAGGGATACTGATGTGCTTGCTGGAGGAGCCTACATGTAAGCAAGCTGCTTCTCCCTGAAAAGCCAGACTCCTCTCATTTGGAGATGTTGATGTTTAAGAAATTTAAGAAGTGGTCAGGAGTATTTGTGAAAGAATACAAATGAGAGATGAATAAAGCAGCAGGTCTACGCAGCAACAGGATGCCTAAACAAAGACACTATCAACCTTTTCAGTAAGATGCACATTTAAAGGCATGACAGACTCAGTAAGTTGCTTTTTTAATCTGTAATTTTACAAGGTTTTAAAAAGTCTTATTTTCTGAACTAGTAAAATTTCAAATGAAATATCAAGTCTCCCATTTAGGCACTTTTGCAATGAACTTGTTTGGAGAACATAAGCTTTTCTATGTGCACTATGTGCTAAAGCTACCGACATATTATCTCTTCTCTCTGACATAAGAACCATGCCACTGGCTAAACCATATTACAGTCAGTCAAACAATGTGCAATGCTACCACACAACATTAAGTGGCAGCTGCCACTCCAAGCCCATTGCTGAGCTACAGCACAGCAGCTGCACACTAGCTGCATGGAAATGAAATTTCCCCATCCGTGCTGCAATCATGCTCAGTGCTGATTGAGACTTCGGTATTTGTGTCAGAGAAGGGTATGAATTCAGGCATGGACTGGATCCAAATTTTGCAGCTAAATCCTCTCTTAAATCCTACACTGAGAACAAAAAAAAAAAAAAAAGAAAAAAAGAAAAAAAAAAA
>JAVCKT010005801.1:0-16045 GCA_032273925.1 Rhynchotus rufescens | reverse complement strand
TTAGTATTTAAACTACTTACATTGTCAAAGAGTCAAATACTCACTTTGCAGTTATTCAAATACTTACGTTGTCAAAGGGCGATTCAGCTCCCTGGGCAAACTGAATGCCAAATGAAATCCAGGAGAAAGCAGCTCCTATCCATAAGAGGATGGAAAACCCTCCCACCATCTGCTTGAGGAACTTGACAATCTCAGGGGTGGCTTTGGGAGGAGTGAGCGCATTGGGACCATCCCGAGCCAAAATCTCTGCTGCTCTTGCACTGGAGAGACCCTGCACAAGTAAAGGACACCATTAAAATGAAGTCCCAGAGCAGATATTCCCATGTTGTTTGTTCGTGTTGTGGATCAGCTGTAGTAACCTGCATCTCTGATTTCAGGGTGGCTACTATTAATATCTGGTATGAAGAAATACCAGTTTCCTTATTGGAGCATTGAATTTGGGGCAGTGTTCTTCAGGAGGTTTTATTTTCTCACAGTTATCGGTCAAATATATATCTACTAAAACCAAAACCACATCAAGATTTCTGTTGCTGTTGGGACAGTTTCTTAATGAAACACAGTGTACTTACTTTGCTGATACTGGTACCATACTTTTCTTCCAGTTCTTCAGCGCTGAGTTTGTGGTCATCCTGGATTGCAAAAGGAAAAAGAAAATAAATGATAGGGAGCATAAGGTGAGGCTGTTGGAACTCGTAGTTTAGGGTGAACTGCCTTAATATCTGAGGCAGTGGGTCCAGTTACTGCTGTGGCATCCCACTTTTCATGAATGGATAATATGCATTTTTCATCTATTCTGTTCTCAACTCTGCCATTTGCTTGAAAGGCAAGTCAATTTCCCTTGATTGAACAAAAATAAGATTTCACAACAAATGTGCGCAAGAAAGTGTGAGGAGTCAAGAGGCTTAACTGCTAGATGCAGAAAGTTGTGGTGGTTTGAGGAGCTAGCAGAGGACACTTCACTGGAAGGTGGTAGCTACACTTCTCTCTTGGTTTTGGGAATACTTTTGTAAGTATCTGCCTCCTCCAGCAAATCTGTCACGGGGACGGGATGATGCTTGCATGCTAATAGCGCTTACCACAAATAGCTCTGCTTTTTCTCAATCAACAGTTCCTCTTTGCATTCCTACATGCTGCAAGACCCCAAAATCCAGTTCGATAGGCAATATATTGATAGAAGAAAGGGTGTAGTGCCAGAATGTGAGTGAGATCAGTGTTGGCACCTGCCTGAAGGCGTAGGCATTATTTGCTGGGTCTTGCAGGAAGAAGCAGCAGGTTCTAACCGCAGTTCAGAAGGGTGTGGAAGAGGGAAATCTGAATTTCTCGGTTCCCTGCAGTGACCGTTCTGTGGTCTCATTGACCTATTTATATCTCATACTGAACGTAAATTTAGAAGCCAAGAAATCAAGAAATTGCGAGTTCTCATACCGTTGTTTTCCTGAAATGATTCATTGCTACTTGGCTGAGTCAATTAATTTGTGCTATGCCTGCCCGGAAGATGCAGGAGGGTAGTAGTACCTCCCTTGATGGCAAAGATGAGACTGAGAATGGTTTGGTTGGTTTGGGGATGGATCTTGGAAAAATAAGAACACATTTGGGGGTTCCCTTGCCTTTGAAATGGCTGTCTACCCCATAAATAGCCTATCCTGTCAGTTGTTCTCAAAGCAATTGAGAAAAGAGGTCAGCGTAATTATCTTCATTTTCCAGATTGGGAAACTGAAACGTATAGACAGGAAGCAATTTTTCCAAGATCAGCTAGCAGGTCAGTGGTATACAAATAAAATACAGCTTCCTTGAGCCCCAGCTTAGTGCTCTGCTTTTCCGTCCAGCATAGTTTGTTTGGGTGGGGAGGGATCCTGCTCTAAAGGCTGATACCTCTTTGTAGACTGACTGGAAATCTCCAAAAGAAAACATTTTGCATTGGCTGTTCATTCTCTTTCGTCACTGACTGTAACTTGGTGAAGTTCTGAGAAAACACTACTTGGTTAGAGTTAATCCACCTAAGAAAACACAGAACCTGCTTTGGGAGAAGGGTTCTGTCAGTGGCTCCATTAAGCCAGAATCATTCTTTCATTATTGGCATTAATTCTGCCAACAACTGCTTTGGTTTTTTTTTTCCAGAATGGCAAATACCGTAGTGTAAGGAATCTAACCCTTCCTTATTAACCTTTCCAGCACAATTTGTTCCATTAAGATCTGCAGCAGCTCTTCTCCCCCTCCCCAGGCTTCATTCAGACAGGGGCTTGATGCAGACCTGCCGGGCGAAATGTGAGCTTACCAGGTCCAGTTCCTTCTTAAGGTCTTCTGTCTTCTTCTTTTTCTTGTTGCCTTTCAGGTCTTTGTGCGTATTCTCCTCATCTACCTTCTCTGTTTTTTCCAGTTCCTTTATCCCCTTGATCTCAATGGAGTAAACATCAGACTTTTTCTGTAAAAGCAAATAAGGTTTTGGCATTATCATCTCAAACTTTGACTTGAAGGAAACAATAAAAAAATGACAGACGAATCAAACTCTTGATAAATTCACTTGCTCAGAAAATGTACGTGTTGTTGCTGCCTCCTTTCTTAGCAGTGGAGCGTGTTTGATCTGTCCTACCCCGGGGTCTCTCCTGCATGTATTACAGCCCTCTTGCCAAGATCTTCTGCAGAAGCTACTGTGATTTCTGTAGAAAGGCGCAAGACTTTTAACAGTTCATGATTTGACAGAAATTGGAGGAAAATGGGAGCCCAGGATCTCTGCACTGCCAGCTTTAACTTCAAAGAAGAGGTTATCATAAAATCAGAAGATTTTAAAAAGAAAATTCTAGTGAGTTATTTTATTTGCCTCTTCCTGGAGCTTTCTAGGTACAGCACTTCAAGAATAACATTAGACGTTATCGCAACTTTTTACAGTTTAGTCATGAAACTAGTGTCACTTGCTCCCATAGTGAGGGGTGAGGGTAAACCCCATAGTGGTAGCCACAGAGAATGAAGTCTGCTTCTTTTCACACATTGCTCAGAGTTGACGGGGTGGTGGCAAAACCCTTCCCTCAATTTTGCCAGTCCCACTGCAAGGTATATAAAACTGTTAGATAAACTAGGGAAGCTGCCAAATCTGTTAGTGTTTTCCTTTTATTGATAACCTATGTTTTTTTTTTTCCTGCCTCCTAACTTAAAGTTAATACCACAGAGGGAAGTGAAGCCTCCGGTGTGGTTAATTCACCCCATTCTGTAACCATAATGCTCCAGACTCTCCTTGTCTTGTCCACCACATGCCATTCCATGTAAGAGCTGTTTGGTTGGCCCTATTTCTCCCTTGATTCCTAAGGGATTTACTGCCAGAGCTGCATCGGAGTTGTGCTTACTGGATCTTATCTGCCCCTTGCTTTAGTAGAGGGACATAGAACTCGAGGGACATAGGGTGTGACGTTGCTCTTTGCCTAAAGAGGATGTGTATGTTTTGCAGGACTTGCTAATGTTTGGACTCCTGCAGAGGTAATATTTCAGATGAATTGGAAGTGAGCGTTTTAATCATATATAGGCTAAACCAGAGAGCTCATGTGATTGAAACATCTCACAGATTACTGTTTTTCTGAGCTCAGAACTGGCGTCTTATCCTCAGAGACTCTTGAATTGAAGTCTTAACCATAATTATCTGTATCTGTTTAGGAAGAGAAAAGCTAAGAACTAGGGGGTATTTTGAGGAGCTAAGTGTCTGAAATGCATCGTCTAAAGCACTTGAGTTTGTTTGGTTATACATATCCCAGATAAAGGACATCTCTGTTACAAGAACTTCTCATTCTTCTGGCTCGCCAGAGATGCACAATCTGGTCTATCTGTTGGAATTTTTTCTTCACCCACCTCCTCTTTCTCCTTCCTTAACCATCCCACCCAAAAATCTGTTAAGCCTTTTTCAAATATCCATAAAGTAGAGATACCAGGAGAACAGAAATCTGTTGAACTTAGCAGATGGAGGAGAATAATAAAGAAAATTCTAGATGTTAAATAAAAACCTATTGATCACTCCGAAGACTGATCTACTTTCAGCATTCACAGAGGAGTTTCTGGGACTCTTCTCAAGCACATTTTCAGAAACTGTCAGGTTTTGGCATTTGCAAAGGAAATAATGTTCATGGAACTGCTAAAGGAGAAGCGAGTCATTCCCAGAAGGGTTTCGTATCCAGTCTGCTCTCTTTGCTTTTGAGAATTGAGAGTGTGCCCTTGTATGGACCAAAAGAATCAGTAGTTTTACTGCATGCACAACAGTGTCTAGCATTTCTCACGTAGCTCACATGCATAATATAGCTATTTATATCAAAACTTTAAAATAATACCCATCTTAAGAAAAAAGCACATGTTCAGGAACAGCAGTTTGGCTCAGCAGCGTACTCACCTTTACCATCTTGGGGAGCTTATTTCTTTCCGATGGAGGGAAGCAGAGAAGCCAAAGAGGCTGGATGCAAACCAAAGGCCAGTCAGAGAACCAAGTGGCTCGGAGCAGTGAGGGCTCTGGAGAGAGGTCTAGTCCCCCTCGGCTGGCAAGCTTTCGTTAGCTGGATTCCTGCTCGCGCTCCGGCATCCTGCGGACAGGCCGGGTTCGCTGTGCCCAGCCTGTGGAGAAGGAGCAGGGTTTGCTAGTGCTTTATAAATCAGCATCTTGCGCGGCCACTCCACCCCTCCCCTTCTAGGTCCAGCCCATCTTCTGTTTCACCTGTAGTAGGTGGAAAAATACCACAGTAATGGGCATGTGGGTTTCAGGTCAGATAGTTTCTAATTACTCCTTTGTAGTGTTTGCTCACAACTCAGGAACAGGTGTATTATTCATCTTGCTAGAAGCCAAGAGTTTCCTCTAGAGGCTTTCCAGCAGCAGGCTCCCCTTAGGATTTCCAGCTATCGTGGCAATATAGGATGCAGTAAAGGGAGTCTTATATACATTTTGCCTTGCATGCCTATTTATGTGGCAAACCCTTTGCCTACCTAGGGCAAAAAAATTACCTTAAAAGTTAGATCTCTCTGCTGTTTAGGTACTAACGGGGGCTCACAGCTTGCATGTTCTCATGTTAAGTGACTTATAATAACTGAGCACATCAGTGTTCCTCCAGTGTCTTAACTTGGGCTTCATTCTTTTCTTCTTGCATTTCATTTGCTTCATTCTTGACTGTCATGCTTAACTGAACAATCACTTCCCAGTCTATTTTCAGCAAGAGCAGTTATCTGAACGGCTTATTTAAATAGTTTATCTTGCACAAATTGCAAGTTTTCATACTGAAGCGATAACATGATTTATGGCACTTTTAATACCTGGCATATCTCATCAGTCAGAGGCCAAGTTAACTTTTTCTCCTCCTCTTTCTTTAAGTTTGGCTGAAGAAATATTAAGGGAAATATGCTGGAAGTTTCTCTATGCTTTCATATTGCATTTGGGATTATGGTCTTCCATCTGACAGACCTGGTCTCACTGCACAGCATAATCTTTCAGCAAAATCTTTCTTTGACGTTATATAATTCAGGATATTCAAATTATGATGAGAGATACAATGTGTAACAGTGATAACCAGTGTTGACCATTTTGAGCTATAGATATGAGTTGTTAGGCTAGGGAAGCCAACCAAGAAGCATCATTGACCAACAGCAGCAAGAACAACTTAATATTCAAATTAGAGGCAGGTTTCCAGCTACTGAAGTGTCATACCTCCTTAAATAAGTGATTATATTTAAATATGTAACTGCTTCTACTACTCACTTGGGGTTTGCTGTGTTTTTTCCATGACATTCTTCGATGTTAGAGCGGTTATGCAAGATGCAAACAGAAAAGTGCAGCTGGAAAGGTTTCGTGTTCACTTTCAGCTGTAAGGAGTACTGGGTTGTGTCCTAGTGCTTGAAGGTAAACCTTTCCTTACGTAAATAGGCACTAGCCATTTCACAGCACGTTTCGTAGGCAACAGTAATGATAAATTCAGCGTATTCAGTTAAACTGCACTTGTCGTGTTAATACATACTGGAATTGGCCTGTACTGCCAAAAGAGGCACTAGGACTGAGAGGATCAAGAAATACAATGAGCGCGTTTGACGTCAAACTGGGGGCTGGAAATGCAGGGATACGGACAAGGAGGTATGGCCGTGGAAACAGGAAGGCGGTTGTGTTATCCGTAAGTGCCGTTCATGGGGAAGGCGTGCTGCAAAATGTGGAGCGGGAGTAACGTGCTCCAACCTTTCCGTTCAGAGTTTTTAATTGGTCTTATAGCCCAGCACTCAGGAATGATTAGTAGATGGAAAACAGGAGTGCATATTGTTACGTGCTGCGGTTCAGAGATTTATAAAAGCAACTACCCTCAACTTCTTAGGAATAGTTCCTGATTTAGAACGTTATCTAGGTTATTTTGGCAGGGTTTGTGTTTCTCTTCTGCAAATCAGGACTAGTTTTTCCTGCAGACAAATGTTAGAAATGCAAATTGGAGAAGTGTTTGACAGGAAAGCACGCTGGTCTACAGGCAGTATTTGTACCGATGCATCTGTTTTCTTGTGGGTGTGTTTTGTAGTAAGTTAATTAAACTGCAAAAGCTCCCTAGATTGTATAACAGCTTTACAGTATTTTATATTCCCTTCATTTATTCCCAGTGTTTTCAAATCACTGAGTTGTCTTTGGCTGCTGCCAAATGATGGGTATTGAGCTGCCAAATTCCAAGTGCAGGATGGATAGCTGAGACGTTCTGTGTCACAGGCTTCCTTCGTTTGTCCACGGAATGGGTGGCTGGCTTGCGGAAGCAGCGATGAGGAGCGCTGCAAGGTAGAGCAACGCACTGACGTGTATCCCGCCGTTGGGAACGGTCCTTGCTAGCGACGGTCACTTGTCACCCACCTCCCTCTGTGTCCTGTCCACCCGAGCCCTGTTTGGGAGGTGAAGGGAGTAATGGGGTGTTCGGAATCCCGGATTCCGGCTTTGGAAAGCGATGGCTCCTGGTGTGCTGCGTTCCCGGGAGGGAGGCAGCAGAGGGAGCGCCGCGGCCTCGGGCTTGCAGCTTCCTTTGCTCCGTCCCTGCTTTTGCACCTGCACAAATGCAATTCCCAAGGCAGGAGCTTGCACGTGCCTTGATGTCCCAACACAGGCCTGTCCCCAGCTACGGAGAGGTGGCCCTTCTCCCTCTGTGACCAGCTTTAAAGCACAGCCAGAACTTCTGGAGACGGTCTCACAGCACTGAAGTTATCTTTTGAAGGTGGAATACAGCTACCCATCAGCTAGACAAGTACTGGCAGGTATGTACAGGAATTGCATTGAACTGCTGCTCTAAGCTGGCCTCTGCCTAAGGGAAGTCTGAAAAGGAGTGGAACATGCCAAGATGGGGGTGGGAATCCTATTTAGAGACAGTTTTCTTTTGGTATTTGCTGTCTCTGAGGAGGAAAACAGAAGCAACAAGCCAGATATTGTATCTAGGGCTTTTCTTATCCTTCTTGCTATTTTATCTTCCTGCTTCCTAGTGCTATTAATATGAACCATTACTCAATTCTTATTGACGTGGTATTAAACAGGATACTTCTTCCTGCCTGAAGTATCCTGGGGCTGCCCAGAGCTACAGTCAGAATAGGAAGTTGGTGTGGAAACACACTAAAACTGGCTTCTTTAAATGCTGCTTTCATAGAAAAAGTGATATTTTGAACTTCTGTCCCGTAGCTTTTATTTTTTATGACAAAAAGCAGGTCACTGCAGGGATGTGACGGCACAAATAATTGACAACTGATACGGCAGGACGAAGGTTGACTGGCAGCATGACTCTCACAGAAAGATCGCCGCGATGCACACAGCCAGATGTTTACCATCTGGATGACCTCTATTGGAAAGTGATTAAAAATGAGTCAGTTGCCTGTACGTGGGCTGCTCAAACACGATCCATTTTTACCCCACAGTGGCCGTACCCCGCTGCAGTGTCACTCCGGTTCTGCTAACTGAAAAGGACAGTTCGGCGGCACAGAAGGGGTGAGTGTTTCAGCTGAGAATGCCAAGCTGCTGGCTCACAGCTTGCACCGGCTGCTAGCGCTGCACGCGGGGATCTTTAGTCACAGCTTGCAGAGCCAGGGGCTGGGACTGACGAAGCGATGGGTCATGCTTTACAGGAGCTGACAGCCAGTAACCATTGCTTTGATACGGGCTCACCTCTGCACTCGCGATTCCCCTTTGCAATCTGCTAGCAGATGTGCAGGCAGCAGTGAGGCTTCAATGAACGGGATTTGAAAAGGATGTTAAAACATGTGGGCTTCAGAGGATTTATGGAAGAAACTTGAATTAGGTTAAGGTGTAACACAACTGGGATGTTTGAGTTGTGATACAGAGCTGCAAACAGCCTTTTGCCTGCGGAAATTGAAGCTCAGGTGAGTTTGTACCCAGCCCAGGGCAGCACAAAGTCTTCCCTGTGCAAAAGCTTCCTTGCACTTGGCCTGCTGCTGAAAATATTTTGGGTCAGGAAAAACTTGTTTCATATTTGTCTAAGCCGGGTGAAGGGGCATGGCCAAGTTTCCCAGCTGCCTTGACCCCACACCAGCATCCATGCCCATTTCCCAGAGGGAAACTTGCTGCAGAATTGCACAGGTTGTCTGGCAGCTTGCAGGTAGCGGATGAGCAATGGGAGAAGTACTAGGAAAAGTTCCTTTTCCCTGGAGCAGGGCCTGGGCAGGAGGCATCGGTCTGAGAACCTCATCCAGCTCTTCCTTACCAGTGTCTGCAAGCGCTCACTTCAGTTCCGTGTGCTTGGTCCATCAGGCAGATCCATATTTACCGTGGCACTTCCTCAGACGTCCTGGCCTGCCCTGGGAGCGCGTGGCCGGACAGCTGCGGCTCCAGCCGCGGGAAGCGCTTCCCGGGCCGCTCCCGCTCCCGGCTGGAGCTGCACGTGCTGCAGGAGGAGCGAGCCCGGCCTTTCGCCTGTTTCCCTGCGGCTTCGGATCCGCCAGCGCTGCCGCCGGGAACGGGGCTGGCCGCTGGCTCCCTGCGCCTGCAGCCGCCGCGCTCCAGTAAGAGCCTCGCAAGGATTGCACAGCGCCCGTCCCGGGCTTTGGGTTCTACCCTGCAGCCTTTTTCCTTTCACAAATCACCTCCCTGCGGAATCTGCTTCTGCACGGTGCTCAGTTTGAGCAACATCCCAGAACGGGGCCCTCAGCACCACGCTCAAAGGTTTACAAATACCTGTATTTGGTGAGTGAAGACGCCTGCGTGTGTGCTGGTTTGGGCAGGCAGCACAGGCAGGCAGTGCATTAGGGATGCCTGGAAAAGGTTCCAGAATGTGCATCACCCCCTCTGCCAGAAACACGGCATCTCACACACACAGAATACCCGAGTTAGCAATTGCTTCCTTGGCATGGGAAACTGCTGTCTTGGTAATAATACTTTCTAGGACTGTTTCAGAACCCTGAAAATTTATAAGCTTGTGTCTGAGCCTGTAGAAATTCAGGTTATTGCAGGCTTTTGTGGTATGTTACTCTTTAGTATACTATATTTTCAGATCAATAATTTGAGAAAGTTTGAGAAGTTGCATCTGTTCAATAAGGAAGCTCTTCAGGACAATATTTTTGGGAAAATGGGGATTATGGCATAAAATCGGTAATGGTAGCATTAGGCAGAAAAGGAAGCTTTCCCTTATGGCTGTTGCATCATGGCTTGTGAGCATTTCCTTCGGTTGTGTGAGCATGTGGACGGCTGTTGCATTAGAGAGCATTTTAATGGACTCATTCGCTTATCGCTCAGGCACGTTTGCTGTCTACTAGACAGCAAATTAGCTCTTTCCTTACGGAGGGAGATTATAAGGGATATCCTAACCCAGAGGAACAGGGGAGGGCACGAAGCTGACAAGATCAGAAACAAAGTAGAAGCAGCAGATGAAAACTGACTGTAATAACCCAACAGCTGCAAAGGGAAAGAAGCGATCTGCTGCAGCAACTCATTCATCCGGGGGATTTGGCCTTGCCTGGCTCTAATCTAAATTGAATCTAGTTTAGATTCCAAGCAAGGGGTGGGAATTCTTTCCTGCACCAAAACAAGTCTTGCCGCCTCCTACCTTTTCATTACTCATTCCTTAATTTGTTTGGGTTTGTTATGTAGGGCACTCGGGAAGAATAGCTTAAAGCTGTGTGTGCCAGGGCTAAATCTGGAGCTGTAATCAGTGCTTTGCTGTACATGGTGCGGGGTTTTTGATGCTGTCAGAGCACCCCGAGCTGGCGAAAGGCTGCTGCCCAGGCCCTTTGGTGTGGACCCTTTTCTGTCCTGCAAGCTGAGTTACCTGCACTGTTATTTGACTTAGTCTGGGGCAGTCCCCTGCAGCCTTGGGGCTCAAACGGTTTCTCTAGTTTTTAACTCAGAAAATCATTTGCTGGAGGAAAAAGCAAGTGAATGATTTCCCTGAAGAGGTTAGGACACGTGAAGAGTTAAACATTTACACAGATCCAGAGCGCGTGTGATTTATATGTCTGAAGTCCTGCCTGGCGGTGAGTTTTCCGCTCTGTTTATCTTCATGCTTCCTAGGATGGAGTGCCCCGTGTCATTACTGTTCACCAGTGTCTGCTTGCCAGGCTCCCTTTGGAAAGGATTATAAGCCACGGGAAATCAGTGGGTAATAAAATGCTTAGTAGCAAACAGCTGGAAATGGGAGTAAAGATTGTGGGAATACTCCTCCTTTCCCACTTCCAAGAGCTTAACCAAAACCCACGACTTTCTAACCCGTGTGCATTGTGCTCTGGACAGCTTCAGGCAAGGGCTGGGAAGCTTCTGCTCTGGTTGCAGTAGGAAATTGCTGGGAAAACGAAGACTGGGTTGGTCTTGCTGGAGCAGCATGCTGTTTTCCAAATGTATTTAGAAGGCTTCAGCCTTCCGAGTCAGCGTTATGGCTCTAAGACTAAAATAACACGCAGAAGAATCCATAGGCTGCTGGAAATGTTGCTAACTGCATTAGATTTTGCTTATGAATCTAATCCTGCATCTGGAACGGTGCCCCAGGGGCCAGGCCTGTGCTCAGCACTGCTCATGCGAACTCCTTAACGTGCTGCAAACGGGCGGCGTGACACAGAGCCGTGAAGCTGCTGCTCGCACTGCACAGCAGCGGGTTCGGGTTCCTGCTGGCAGCGGGTTTCATTTGCTCTGGTGTGCAGGAGCAGGGAGGGAGGTGGATCCCGTGTTGTGCTGCCTCAGTGTCTACCCTGCTGCTGCTTCCGTTATCTAGGTTAAGAGGACACTGGTGCTCTCAGGCGAGCAGAGCCCAAAGCTTTCCATGGTTTAAAGCACTGCAGTGTTGCACGTTGGCAGAGGGCTGGCGGAGGGGACCCGTGTTTGCAGACACACGGTGGAAGGTGCAAGGGGAGGAGAAGCGGCGATGATCAGGCTTTGCCTAGAAAGAGCAGCGAGGTGCGAAGGCTTTGCTGAGCAAGCGGCACACGGGAAGGGGAAGAGTCCCGAGGCCGCAGCAGCGGGTGTGCTCACGGGCCAGCGATGCAGGTATGGGGGTCAGAGCGGAGGCGGAGGCTGCCCGGCCTCCTTGGAGCAGGAAGCAGGAAGCGCAGGAAGGGCCCTCGCCTCAAGCCCACATTTAATACGTGGCCTCCAGCCAAGCGCTCTGCCTCAATCTGCCTCTTCCCAGCCTGACTCACGGCCGGGCCGCTTGGTTGGGACCTCGCGCGGTCAGGGTTAGAGGACTGCATTAGTTTATGGACTCTGCAGTAACCTCTGAAATCCCAGGAAAGTGCCTGGATATATTTGGGTGCCGGTTTGGTCTGCTTGTGTGTGTGGTTGTTCCAGTCCTATGCTTATGCACCATGCAGCAGCGGACAAAAACTATGTGGAAAAGCCTGGGCTTTTCACTGCAGCTTTGCCCGGGGGAGGAATGTTTTTAAGCCAGCTGAGCTTCCTGCCCTAGCTCCATGCTTCCTCTGGCCCATGATCCCGATGCCCGGGGATCCAAAGCGGGGGCTGCTCCCAGGTTTTCCAGGACTTAGCTGCATTCTGGGCTGAAAGGCCCTGCCCAGGTAGTTGGCACTGCCCAGGAGGCTGCTCTTCATAAGATCGGCTTCTTGTCCTGACTGCCGTAATTCCAGCCTTCAGGAATGCCGTCTCCGGGCATCACGGTATTTCTGCCCCTCCTCTTCCAGAAAGCCCATAGACTGACATGACAGTACGAAATGTTGTCCTGTTTTTAGAATAAACATCGCACTTCCAAAATGTTTTCATCAAGGATTACTGAGATTGCAGATGAAAAATACTAACTGGCTGGTGCAGATACAGTGGAGCAGCCTAAGTGCACGAGCGATGAGGGTGTGATAGCCCGTGAACTGTTCAGCTGATGTGACCCAGTTCAGCTCACCTCGAAATGAGCAGCCTTGTGACCTTCAGCCAGGCAGGTGGTGACTCAGCTGCTTGGGCATCTACTGCAGGGGGACCTAAGGGTGCCCTTGCTAGGCCCTCGTGAAGAGCTGCTCGTGGAATTTTCTGTGACTTCCAGCTTGCCCAATCTTGCAAACAGTTTTTTCTTTTATTATGCTATTTATCTTAAATAAAAATGGCTGTTATCTGGCTGGCACATGCTCAGTTCTGTGCCCGATATCAGCCATAAATGATTCATTCTTCTCAGAGCATCAGGTTTTTTAATTATAGCCGGAGCCGGTGTTTTATATAGTCCGTAGCTCACAGTGACTCACTGTATTTGGTTGCTGCTTGCAATGCAGGTTATTTTTGTGTAGTGCCCTCCTGCTTGGGGTGAACCATGTGCTCTGGAGAGGAACAAGTGAGCACCCACCAGGTGGGCAGGGAGTGGGGCACAAGCAGGGCTTACAAGGAGCGCTCAGCAGCGGGGGATGCGGGTACCTGTGGGTGAACAGTGCCTGCAGGCAGGCGTGGAGTGGAGCACGTTTGGTGCCGTGTTCCAGGCTCCAGTCTGCAGAGCACTGTCTGCATCCCCCGTGCTCCTGTTGTGTAGCTAATTCTGGGACCTGCTTCGAGGCTCGGGCTCAGTGAGCTCTGTGGTGGCACGAGCCACGTGTTACAGCCTGTGTCTGCCCTGGCACAGGCATCACTTCCATCCCGTACGGCGCAACGCTCAGAAGGCACCAGGTTCCAGCCTCGCTGGGGTTGCGTGTGGAGCTCCCTTGGAGCGCGGCGGCGGCTCCTGCGCGGAGAGGAGCAGGGAGCAGCGCTGCCTGCCGGGCGCAGCAGCAGCTCCGCCGCCCGGGGCGCCCGCTGGGCTGAGCCGCACGCGCCGCTCACCGTGCGGGAGGGAAGGCTCGCAGCGCTCCGCAGGTTTAGCCATGGAAAGAACTGCTTCCCTTTTGGGTATTGTCTGATGTAGTGCTTACGTGCTTGTTCTTTTAGGTGGAAGAGAAGCCCTGCTTTCCAGAGCCGTCACAATTAGGCTGTTAGGGAGAGATGGGAAGCCGCAGGTGGAAGCTGAGCAGCCAAAGAGCCGAACATTTCTGTTTCACAGTGGAAAGCTTGATTCTGCGAGAAAGTAAGTGTATCTGGAGAAACATCTCCGGGATAAAGAAATCTCTGAATGCTTCTTATTTCCATGGTTTCCTTGAAAGCAAGTCTAATTTGAGGTAGTTCACAGCCATCCTCTAGGGAAATTGAAAATGAACAGATGTACATCCCTCTATATTGACTATGAGGGGATTCAGCCTAGAGTTCACCAATTAAGAGAAAATGCAACAGCCAGCACCTCGGTCTGCTCAAGGTGAGATGGTAACACTTGCTGAACAAGCTTTTCTTTGTGGAAATGCAGGCATCGCATCATGCTAAAATACTTGAAGCTATTGATTCATTAGACTATTTTACTTGGAGCATAGAAATTAAATGAGAAAATGTGAATGAGTATGTGTGGCCATCTGACACACTAATGGATTTTTATCCACTGCTTAAGTGAATGAGGTGCAAAGAGGCCTAAAAGCATCTTGGTGTGAAAGTGCCACCCCCATTAGACCCAGACTGGTAAAGCAGCACTGCAGGCCTGGCACACAGAGGCCTGCCTGTGTGCCAAGCATATACCTTCCGTGGTTTTATTGGCAATTAGTCCCAGAAAACTACACCTGGGGCAACACCAGGGCTCGGCCTTTCCAGGACGCATACAGAAACACTTGTAAATATTGTGCGGCCTGCATTAAAGCTGGGCACGAATATGTTTGCTTATTGCTGAGCACAGAGCGTTAGTGACGTGCAGGAATGCAGCTCAGTGCTTTCTTGAAGACAAGGAGCTTTCAGTGCAGCTCTGCAGAGCCCATGTTCTTCAGACCCTGCGCACTCTCCGTGCGTGCCCAGGCTTTGGCTTATACAGGTGTTGTGCATCCAAAGAAGTGTTTCTCTGCAGCAGCTCAGGCTGCTTGCTGGGGCTTTCCAGGAAAGCAGGTCTGTAAGCCAGCAGCCCTGGGCCTCTGCCCTCTCCCTTTCCGTGCTCTTCCTTGCAGCGTGTGGTGGGAGGTGGCAGCGCTGCTCCCTGATGCCTGCGGTGAGTCGGAGGCGGCTGCGGGCGCTCGGCAGCCCCACTGGCTCTAGCTGTGGGGGAAGCCGGCATGTGCAGGGCCAACGTGCAGCTTTGGTGGCCCCCGTCGCTGCCCTCAGCGGGAGGGCTTGTGGCCATGGGGCTGCTGCACTTGGTGTCGTCTCCTCGCCTTGGTGAGCCCGTGCAGAGGGGCCAGCCGCTCCGTTTTCCCCCTTCTTTTCCCTGTGTGTGCAGCACCAACCGGATGGGTTGCCATAGCAACCCCTGCACGATCCGTCCGGCTGCTTCCTGCAGCCCGGATCCGTCTGCCGTCTCCTGTCTCCATCGGCGCACAGTCCCCTTCCCACTGCCAAAGGGCTGGGGTTCTGTGGGCAGAGCCCTGAGGCTCTCGTTGCTGCCCCCATCTCGCGGGGCGCTGAGGAGCAGGTGCCGTTTTCCGGATGGGAACGAGGTTGGAGCGCGGCGGGAACCGCGCGCTCCCGTCCCGTATTTGGGTGTTCCCGAGGAGGGCTGCGCGGCGTTTGCTGTGTGCCCAGGGCGGGCACACGGGCTCGGAGCGCTTTCCAATTAAAGGCCAATCACAGCAAGAATTAAAGCATCTTATCCTCTCCTTCTGCAAAAATAGGCTGCCTGAGTAATTCCAGGCAGCTTTAAAAAAAAAGGAGGCCCTGGTAGTTGATTAAGCCAGACTGACTACGAGTAATTACTTGAATTCGTCCTCGGTTCTGTGTATAGTATGTGGAACATGCTGTGGGTGAAGAATAAGCTTCTTCAGAGCAGGGAGAAAGGGTGTGAACCCATTTGCTTCCCTGGCCTGGGACACCCCAGTGCAAGCCCAGCTTCACCTCTGAGTCCAGTTCCCACTCCCCAAAAACGTCAGAACCTTTCCTTCAAGAGCTGTGACCCCCAGAGCTCAGGCACCGAAGGACAGCTTCTGACTTTCTTGGAGTGTTTGCAGTTAGGATGGGGTGACGGGAGAGTCAAGCAGTTGCATTCTCAGACCCTGTTTCTCTTCCCTGGCAGGACTGTCCGTAAGAGCTGTAACCAGAGCAGCGGCGGCCCCAGGAGCTGATGCGGGTTCTGGCCGAGCACTTGGCTTCCTGAGAACAGAGGTTATTTGCACCACTTCGCAAACAGGTGGCTGTCAAATGAGCTGCCCAGGGGCATTGTGCTGTAGTTTGTGTGTCTATAAAAAGCCCCCCTATCCGCATTCACATGTGATGCACAGGTTGGCTTGTTCAGAAAGAGGTAGGAGCAAATCCTAGGGCTTAGCCTGCCTTTCCCCTCCTCAATTGTGTGTTTAGAGAGGGGAAGTGGAGGAGTGCTCGTGTGCCACTCTCTGCTCCGGCCGCTCAGGTCTCGTTCAGCTGATGCTGCTGTTTATTGAGCTGCTGTCAGAGCAGATGCTTTAAAAGAGAGAGCACATTTAGTGAGCACTTGCCTTCTCCCTCTGTGCCCACGGTGACCTTCAGAGGCGGAGGTGGCCTTGGGCACCGTGGCTGCCGTCCAGCAGGAGAGCCCAGGCTGCTGCTGGCCCTGAACTGCGCGGAGCCAGGCTGGAGCTGGAGAGGATTTCCCGGTGATTCCAGCTGCGCCCTTGGGACCCCAGG
>JAVCKT010005799.1:0-14250 GCA_032273925.1 Rhynchotus rufescens | reverse complement strand
GAGCAGGAAGGTTGGACTAGATGATCTCTAGAGGTCCCTTCCAACCTTGAATATTCTGTGATTCTGTGATTCTGTATAAGTATTTCCCTAGCTGAGGACCACGATGTCAGCTGTCTAATCCCTCCTGCTCCCAGTCCTGACCGTTGGGTGAGTCTCATCCCATCAGACCCTCACCCTGTCACGCACCACAGGGCAGAGCGTGGAGCCCCCAGGGTCACCTCCCTTGAACATCTCTCTTAAGAGGCTGCACTTTTCCCTCAGGGATGTCTAACAGCTCCCACGGGAGCCTGGGCGAGCAGCCTGATCCGCTCTGCTTGCTTTTAAGTGGTGAAGATGAGAGGAAAAGAAGACCATGCTCAACCCATGGTGGAGGAAAGAGCTTCTGATAACTTTGATGAAAAAATCCTGTGTTTTCCTGTGTGAGAAGAGTAAAGATAAAATGACATTTCCCTGGCTTACTTCAAGTGTTGTAGGCCAGTAGTATTCCAGAGGTGAGATCAGAAACCTGGGGGCAAGATTCCCTTGGGGAGCAGTAGTGACTTTCAGCAGCCCTGTGAAAGTCCCATTTGGGTCCAGCTGCATTGCTTGGGTTTGATAATCAAGGTCTCTCTATGCACTGGACTTTTTAATGAGAACAAGAGGTAACGAAACCTCCCAGGTGAAAGTGGGTGTCACCATACAGGCATAAAGCATTTGATTACCTTCTCAGGGTAGATACATGTATTGGTGGGTTCCTCATGCAGGAAATCAGGTGATAAAAGATAACAGAGGAACTAGTGTGTTGCTGCCATTCCAGCCTGAAAGGTTCACACGGAAAGGCACCGATTTCAGGGACACTGTTCCAAAGGGCAAGGACTGCTCAGGCTCCTGTGGGTTTGGAGGATCGTGTGGGTTGCGCGCTCCAGCCTGCACCGTGTCCGTCCCCTGGCACGCTCTCCAAAGTGTCACCTCAATCCTGCAGCAGCTTTCAGTGAAGGTCTTGCAGGCTTTAAGCAGCTTCTAACTGTATTTACACGCTGTATCCCCAGAGTAGGATAAACAGGTTAGCAATTAACTTTAGCTTTCTGACCTCTAGCTGGATAACCAGATCTCTAATTGTATTTTCGGTGGCAGGGAATCCCAGAGTTGCGTGACACTATTTGAAAGTTTCCAATCCTGTGTGGAATCTGCAGCACTGTGTGCAAATTGGAGACGGACAAAGTATTGGCAAGACTGGAAGACAATTTTCCCCCTCTCTGGCACTTCTGCCTCTTCAGCACTTCCAGTCATTCTGCTTTGTTTTTTGAAAAACACTGATCCTGATAAGTGATTCCTGATATTCCAATTTGCAATGAGAAGCAAAAGGATTTGCAGAAGTATTTTATTCCAAAATCCTCTTTGTTTAATATGAGACCTATGGTAGGGAAAATTAGCAGAATTCAAGAAACTAGGTATCAAGGACAACCCCAATGACTTACAGGTTATTTTCAATCTTATAGGTTATTTTTAAATGCTTTCTCGTTAGAGTGATACATCAAGAGAAGGCATTGATTTATTTCTTAATACTGTTACAGAATTATTATTTCAAAAAAAAAAAAAAGAAGAAAAAAAAAGTTGTTATGCCTCACTTAATATAGGAGCATAGCCTAGTGACTGACCTTCTAGGAGGTGATATAGTTGGAGGGACAAGCCTGGAACTGGCAGAACATCTTTAAAACAAAGTATCTGGATGGCTTAACGCCAGAAGCGAGCAGTGACAAAGCAGAGCAATTTGGAAAATCAGCTTGCTGTCATCCTGTATGCATGTAACTCTCTTGAAATAAAACAGTCATCTAATAGAAGGGAAGTACATGGATTTACTCTGACAGCACTGCTAAGCGTCCATTCTAAGCAAGTGTTATACCCCCCCACCCTTTTAAAGAAGATAAAATACACAACAAATTAGCTATGATCACCTCTTCAGAATGAGTGGTCTTTGTCTTCTCTATGTGATGTTCCCATACGTATTTAGAAAATGTATGTCTGGATCTGACCCTTCTTCCTCTTACTTTGCTGCTCACAAGAACTATCCTTTATGAAG
Source organism: Rhynchotus rufescens (assembly GCA_032273925.1). Lineage (NCBI taxonomy): Eukaryota > Metazoa > Chordata > Aves > Tinamiformes > Tinamidae > Rhynchotus > Rhynchotus rufescens. Next base: position 12,191 of record JAVCKT010005799.1, on the reverse strand, counting down.
ACAGATGTGAAAGAGCAGTTCAAGATTTGCAACAAACCAGAATAAAATGAAATTACTTCTAACTTATATAGAACATGACACCTTACAATAGAGACTGGTGTGGATTCACACCCCAAACACTTCCACACTTCAGACTTCTGTGCTGCAAACAGATGAATTTACATAGACATCTGTAGCTGCATAAATCCCGCTGCCACCAGAACAAATGGGCACAAGGACAAATGCCCAGACTGGAAGATTCCTTCTCAAAAGGGGACACTAACGCAAGGTGTGCACACCACGAGAGAATAACCTACAAAAGTAAAGGCCAAGGGAAGAAAATATGGCTCATATGGAAAATATGGTCTTAGAGACCCACAGCAAAGTAATTTTAGAAGTCTCATTTTGTTTCCTTCAGTCAAAAAGAAATACTGGAAGAGGTGAGACATTTACTCCTTGGCAAGATTTATTTCATTTTTGAGGCTTCCTTACTTCCCACAGCGAATCCCAAATTACACAGAGCAGTCTGTGCAGTGGACGACACACCTGGCCAAAGGCAACTTCTGAGCTTGCCTGTTCTACCCTTGACTGCTCCTCCAAGCCAAGAGGAGCAAAACTCCTGCAGCGGTTGAGGGTGCTTTGGGACGGAGCACTGCACACTCCCAGTGGCCCATAGCTGCCCCATAGCTGCCCCATGGCCTTTGCACCTCTGGCCATTTCCCCTACTGAGCTCCCTTCCACAGGAAGAAGAAAGCTCGCGGGGCAGACGAGGAAACACAGCAGCATGCCAGGGGAGATCAAAACCAAACACAGTCCTGAGGCTATAAGGAAAGAGAAGACCACAGAAAAGGAGGAGCAAAGTCATCCCTTCCACGTAGTCACAGTTTTTTTGCTCCTCGTCTGCTCTGTTCAACGTGTCTCACCCCCATCACGTTACAGCTGCTCCTTCAGGCGGGAATGGCTGGTGCTTTTGACAGCCGCGCGCTCTGCACGGCTACGTGCGGTGCCGACCAGGGGCCAAGCTCCATGGGCAGCACTTCCCAAGCACAGCAACACAGTGCCAAGGAGAGTAGAGAGGTGTCTCATCTGGCCACTGGATTCGTGAGAGAGGAGGAGAAGGAGAGAAGGAGACACATGGCTAACGTGGTTTATTGGAAAAGACAAGATAAACTGAAGAGGGCTAGGAAAGAACAAAAGCTGACAGAATGAAACTCTTAATAAAGGTTTCCCACACAGTGATTCTGGAGCAGGAATGCCAAGTGAGCCATAGCTGCTGGAAATACGGATTTATTTTATTTGTACAGAAAGAAACCAGTTGGATTTAGGGATGGAAATAGGTGACACCACTGCTCAAAGAGAGGTTTAGCTGAAAAGATATGCAGGACAAGAGGAAGAGAGGGGAGTCTAAATCTTAATTGGTTTTCTCGTCTGTAAGACCAGTGGATTTTTTTTTTTTTCATGGAGAGAACAACATTTTGGGACAATGGCCCAAGGAAGAGCCTTAAGGCTCCAAATAAACCGTGGAGGGGCTACATCTGGGAGCATGTGTGTATACATGTGTGATACCACTTAGCTGGATGAGTAGAAGGACCTGGGCACTTAGTCCATTCCTGTCCATGTCCATTCCTGTCCTGAAGAGCCCACTGGCACCACACCTGCATCAATTTATTTTTTCACAAATCTCCTAGAAAACTAAAAATCATTTATATCCAGATTATAGCTAGCAAGGATAAGTGGTTCTCATCCATTGAGATGATCCACAGAGGCCATCACACATAATCGCACTTTTAATGTATAACAAAACAACACTTAACACATTTATGGAGTGGAATAAAACCAATCCATTCCTGGTGCCTTTTAGATTGGTTTAGTTTCCTTGAGAAATGACAGCTCAATAATAGAGCCCTCCTCACAGAAAGCAGAGAAATCTGAATTAGAAGTACAAAATTGAATTTACTAAATAATCTTGGCAGTAAATAACGACACACCTCAAACCAGGGCTCATCACACACCTGCGTGGTGGTGAATACGAGTCAGCTTCATCACAGATAGAATATGGATCATGGCCAAGATGCATATTCAGTGATACACAGAAAGGTTACTTTATACAACCTATGGAAAGCAATGGTATCAGTGCAATAAAATGTAATAAAATGTAATAATGTAATGTAATATGCAATGTAATAAAAGCTCCAGCACCGCATTGTACCACCTGTGAGTATCTTTAAGGACACTCTTTCTTGATTATTTTACATATGAACAGAAGCCTGGTAAGTAGATGGATAAGCTAACTTGTAGCTGTGGGTATACTCAACTTCGTTCACAGGTTTCAGTCATAAGTTTTGACGCTTTCAGTTAGAAATTGAAATTTCTGCTTCCTTCAAGATAGCAGCAAAAATCCCGTTGCCTTCATTGATGGTGGGACTTCAGCTGAGGCTCTTTTCTCTCCAGCTGACAGCATCTCTGAACAGTGTCTGAAGGAGGCTCACCCAGCAGGACATAGAGACTCGCACTTGCCTGCACATCCCGTGGTTACTGCCTGCTTGGGAAGCAGCAAAAAGCCCCTGAGGAGACTTCATGGTCTCCAGGTATCTGGAGGCCTGCAGGGATGGGAGCTGGGGGTTATGGGGCTGCCCCACTGGAACACGGGACACGCACTAGCCCGGCTCGGCTCGCGTGGGGAAACTCATACGCCGCCCCACATGACTGAGGTGTTCCCAAAGCTCCCACTGCTCATTCGAAACCACAGCCTGAGTTGGTAGGGAGGGACTTGGGGCTGGCTCTGCCTCAGTGGGAACATTTTTTGATGCTCTCCTCATGAAAATCTGAATAAAATTCCAGAGGAAATTTCTTCCCCCTATGATAAAACCCAGTGCTTCACTGTTTTCTCCCCCAGCCCCTTCAGGGCCTGCAGCAGGCCTGCTTTGCACAAAATACCCGTTCCTGCTTAAGCCCCAAGACAAAATAGCCGCATTTTCAAACAGCGCAGCATCCGGCAGCTACGCTCTTCTGAAAACCCAGCCCCTGGCTCAGGTATATACTTTAAAAGCTGAATTCCTTAAAAAAATCAGTCCCCGATCTTCCCAGCTTTGTCTTGGGTGGATATGTTCAATTCTAGAGAGGAGCGACCAGCAAAGCAAGGTCGGTCTAAATGCCAAGAGCTTCGACCCCATCTGCGTGGCCACCAGAACAGCTCTCAGGCACCTTGTTGTGGAAAGCAAATACTGCTGCCAGCAGCCCGGGGACCATGCTGCTCTTCTCCACTACCCCATATAACACTCACCTTCCCTGAGTATTTTCCTTTCACCTACTGTACATACACCCTTCTACTTATTTTGTTATTTAATAAAACTGTGTATTGCCAAAAAGCCCTTATATTGTATACATGGCAAGCAGTTTCTGACATGGGGATACATTATAACGATGCATATAAGATATATGGGAAACAAAAACAAAAATCATCTGTTGATGCATGTGCTTTTTATAGTTGTGAAAGAAGTACAGGCACATGTATAGAGAAACACAAATCTTAAGCTCATTTCATATGCTTTTTATGTATTGGACACAACTATTTACCTGCAGCTTCTTTTTTCATTCTTTTTGAAATAGATGGTGTTTTTTTTTTTAAAAAAAAAGGAGATTTTAAATGAGGTATTTCACTGCCTCTTCTTTTCTACTGCATCCCTTATGATGGCTTTGAGGCTCAGCCTTTTATTGCACAAGCCTCTGGGTCAAGCTCAGCTGCCTACCACGCTGATCAGCTTTCATTTTCTTTAATTTTGGCAGGGGTGAGGTATAGCCAATCTAATGATTTTGGAATATAATCTTTGGTATCTAAGATCATCTGTGCCTGTCAACATGCAGGGTTTTTTTTTTTTTTTTCTATTTTTGTCTTTTTTTTTTCTTTTTTTATTCACTCATACATGAGAAATTTTACCAAAAAAAATAGTTAAAATATTATGCTTACCACTGATTTACTACTTTTTTTATATATCTCCAAGTCCTAAGTACCACACTGAAGAATTCCAGGGGAGGACTGAGAGCTGATTTAGGCTTGCGAGGAGCGCGTGGGGCCAGAAGGCTGGGAAGAGCCGGGTGCTCCTGACAGCTCTGGAGCTAATTGAAGTCACTGCCAAGCTCAATATAACAGAGCTGTAGATCTCAATTCAGCAGGAACGTGCAGCCGTGCTTAATTCAGGCCACAGCAGCTCACCCGCGTCACGCACCTGCTGGAAACGAGGCACTTTTCCTTCCCTAGCTAAATCCTTCCAGGACGGCCGCTCCCGTCTCTGCCACTTTTGCACTGGCGCTGGGGGCAGCGAGGGGCTGCCTTCCAAAGCACAAAAGAAACATTCATAAATGTTTTTGTTCCTCTACACTTTTTTTTTTCCTGTGCTATAAAGAACCAATATTTAATACTTGTTTCTGGATAACTGATTCTGGAGATGCATTTCATTAAAATCAAGTACATCCTCTTCTGCTTTGTGGGCGCTAACCTGTAGCTTATGCTACAAAAAGATAGAAATAAAGCAGTCTGTCTATCTTGATCCACTGAAAACCTTAAAATACTTCAGCCTCATAAGCAAGGCCGGGGCAAGTCCCAGGGTCACAGCTGAGCTCTGTATTGCCTGCTGCTCACCTGTAAGTGTCCCCCAACAAGAAGTTTGGGGACGTCCACTGGAGGTGGGTCCCCCTTGCCCAGGTCCACGTCTGCCCCCGCTTGCAGCAGATGGTGCTTTGCAGGATGAGACAGTTGATCCGCTCCTTTGATTGCCGTGAAAGCTTGACTGCAGTGGCACTCTGCACCAGGCAGTAACTGGTCCATTTTCCTGTCCTTTTTGGTGGTGAATGGAGAGCTTTCCATTCGTGTTGTGTGGGAGACATTGAGGCAAAAATAGTACACACAAAATCTGTGGTTATTACCTAACATTCCAGCTAGAGCTTAAGATCTTTTAAAGAACATTTGGGTATTTAATCACACTTTTCACAGGTGGTCACTGTTTCCTGTTTCCTCAACTTGGGACATCCATGGTCCAGGTCTGCTGTTACTTGCAGGTCAGAAGAGGACATGCACAGAAAGTCCGGGCCCTTTCCTGCAGGTTATCGGCCCTGGGGCTCCCTGCCCTTCGGCCCTTCCCCATCTCCTCTGCACTGCTGCCTTCCTTCATCTTCCTCATCTGCCCCGTCCCCCATCTCCTCTCCCTGTTGCACCTACGCTTGTCCCACACATATATTTCTTACCTTCACTTCATTCACTGAAATGACTGGATCACCAGATTGAGTGTTTCCGGGATAGTTTGCTTTGAGACAGAGACCAGCATGAAAAAAAGAGTGTTTCATTGTTCAAAGTTTGGCAAAGCCATAAACAATACTGCCAGGTCCGATCATTAGGAAGCTACAAATCAGGAATGCACAAAAAGCCCCATGGATCAGCTTTAAAACTGTGTTTCTTCAAATAAAAGCCAAGGCAGACACACACCCGCCTTGGCCCCTTGAGGCGGGTCAGCTCTCACCGCGTTTTCCAGGCTCCCCTTGCAGCCTTTGCAAATGTTGGGAGCTTTTCCTCCCCAGTGAGAGCCGGGTTGCTTCTGTGTTCACTTGTCTGATCCTGATCCTGATCTGGATGAAACACCAAGCACCAAAAGAGTCGCGTCAAGACATGTTAGCAAGAGGAAGCAGAAGCCCATGTGCACCCATGTACACTCATGTGCACCCATGTACACCCACGTACTCCCACGTACACCCACGTACACCTGTGTACTCCCATGTGCAGCACGTAGCACTCAGCAGGACGTCTCACCAATGGCTCAACTCTGCTGTACAAATAATAATAATAATAATAATAATAATAATAATAATAATAATAATAAAGATAAGTCCTCCAGAAATAATAAAGCAGGAAGTGCTAGAAATATTGCCACCCAAGGCAGCTACTAAATGAAGCTAAACTGTTTTGTAGAAATAAATAAGTTTCTCCATGTTCAGAAAAAAAATATATAGCTAAGGCATTTAGTACAAAATCGTACTTTTCTATCTCTCATTTTTATTTTGCAGAGAAATCTTGTTATCCTAAAAAAAAAAAATTATTATTATTCTCATGCTTCAAAGTTTTGAGTTCCATTGAGGAAAATAGTCAAGCAGTTATAAATAATTCTGTTTCTAAATTGCCAACTTGAAAAAGTGAAGGGATCTTAACTTTACTCAGTGAAAGAAAAGCTATTTCCAGCAGCTAATAAAAACTTTTGAAAAGAGAAATCTTTTCAATATATGTATAAAATACTCTTCAGGGGGTTGCTGAGACATACATATTGCATCCTTGCTTTGTGTAGATAGAAGGCATGAATTCAAAGCCTGTTATTGGGCTAAGAAAAACATAAACTGGTATAAATATAGGATCCTGTATTCTTCTCTGATTAATTTATAAGTATTTTCATTCTTTTGCATAGAAAGCAAGTAGCAAAATCAAACCATATCTTTTTGATACCAAGAAGCTTGAGTTTTTTTTTTTTTCTTGTGCAGCATCCTGTCCGCTTCCTCATGCTGTGTTGAGACCATGCCAATTTCTGTCCTTGGGCCAATGCCCCAATTTCTGTCCAGCAATTACTTTCCTCAGTAGGAAATCAAACTGGAGCTCGATTACTGAGCAGCTTCTGTATCTGTTGAAGCCAGAGTATGATATAGATTCAGTCACAGTATTGACTAAGTCACAGTAGAAAATTGTGAAATGGTATCAACAAATGTATCCATGCTCTCATTTTTGCCTTAAGTTCCTAATTCCATTTCCATTAAACTTAAAAGAAAATATTCTGTGAACACTAATAGGAACAGAACTGGATCCTATGTTGTCTTCTACTTGGTTAGAGAATTAAAACAACAAAGATGACCAAGTGAAAACAAAGACTTTCTGCAGTTTTGCTATAGGCATGGTAAATTTATTAGCTCTTACCAAGGAGATATGGACTTTTGAAAGGTTACTGAGCATGGCTTGAGAGCATTTAGAAAGAACATAGACCTGTTAAAGAACCATATTTTCAGGACATTAGAAGTATTATGTGTTACAACAGCTGGATAACTTGGTTTAGCCACCACAGTCCCAATAACAAAAATTCTTCCATAGCCCTCACAAAAATCTTTGAGGTGCTATTTGTCTCAAATTTCCATCTGGAATAAGAAATTATTTACTCTATTTATGCTCTTAGGCAACATCCTTGGAAACTCTCTCATTCATAAGGTCACATCATGAGATGCTAGGGCAGAAGTCCTACAGGGTATATGCAATGTGAGGAGTGATCTGTAGTGCGCCTCCACCATACGATAAAATGTGTTCATGCCTTGTCTCCCTTTTAAAAATATATAAATTTGCTCATTAAACCGGAGATAGAAAAATGCAGTAGTTTTCAAAGCTTTATATTTTGTATTTATAACATTTTTTTTCTTTCAAATAAAGTGATTGGTATTGATTTTTAAGTATAAAAAAGCCACATTTTATTGCTAAATAGATTGTCATATTGAGAGCAGACTCATTTAGTTGTCCATAACTTGAATAAAGTGTTGATCACAAGGATTATAACAGTCTAGTCATTGAATTCTGGCTAATTCACGCTGCCTGGAAATCCCATCTACCTAATAAGCAGGCTACTTAAGGGACTGGCTAAGAAGGAAGCTAACATTTGTGTGGCAGCATTGCTGTGACATAAAAAGAAGAAAGCTGCATAGATTGCCCTGGCATATAAGTGCATCCTTCAGTGCTCTAAATATGGGGTATATTTGCAGTCTCTGTCTTGGAGTTGCAACGAGGTTCATCATAGAGTGAATTTCAAGGATGCTGCTGAAGGCATGTAGTACATGTAGTACATTGCCTAACATAGCCTAGGAAATGTTCCTGCTCAGCAGTAGCCTAACACTGAATGGTCTCAAGAAAAGACCATTTGGGAGCTTGCAAGTGTCTGACTCAGAACAGCTCTGAGGGAGTCCTAATAAAGAAGTTCAGACATGAGGCTTTAAGTTTATGATGAATTTTCCAGCTTCAGGATCAATTACTTGACCACAGCACTGAGTCAGTTCCTTTTGGTTTTTTTTTTGTTATTTCATTATTCATAGCCTAAAGAAGGGCATATGAAGATGGATGCTCTATTGCTTTTATCATATTATATGTCAAGTACTTCATGACTGCTTTTGTCAAAGACAAAGAATAAACACTGTGATAAAAAAAAAAAAAAAAGAAAGAAAGAAGTGGTAGTGTAACTAAAGAAACTATTTTTCAAACACTGAAGCAAAGAGCTAATAATAATTCCCCATAGAATTGATTTTCTCCTGAAATTTTAAGTAGATTAAGTTGTTCATTTCTACTTGTTAAATAAATATTTGGAAAACAACCACAGTTAGTTTTTTATTTTGTATAAATAAATAGTTTCCAGAGGCAGTGAAGCCAATAGCATATTATTCATCAGTGTAAACACAGAAGCTGCAATTTACTCTCCTCCTGTATTCCTAGAACGGCAGCACCCAAGGGAGAATTCATCCACAGAGGAGGACAATGCTGCTTGGCACCACAAGCCCTCTCTGGGGGTGTTGCTGGGAAAAAGACGTTTCTTAGGCTATTGGAAGCTGTCTGGAAAAAAATGTTCTGAGTCAGTGCAATACATGGAGGGTTGGAAGTTGCAGCAGTGTATTAATATTTATAACAAATATAGGTAAATGATTCATAGGTTGGCAGGAACCATGATTATTTTGTATTATGGCCATTTTCATAATAAAGGCTATAGAGTTCCACCCAGCGGTTCTTGCATCAAGCCTGAAGCTTCTGGTATAGAATGAACAACTGTTTTCTGTATCTCTTTGGAATCCTACAGTATGAAAAAATAATGAAAAGGCACTAGTTTTATTTTGTATTTTTTTCACAGCAGCCTGACACATGCAACTGGGATGAAGAGATAGTTTGTCATTCCTCAGATGATTATTTCACGTTAGTGCTGAGACATAACAAAGCATTAGAAAGACTTCCATGTGAGAGCTACTGTCTTTATACACTATTAATTACACTGCTGACATTAGGATAGGCACAAACCCATTGTCAGATACAATCCTGAAAAGCTTTCAGTCAAAATAGCTCAAATACAAAAATGTGGCAAAGAAACAGAGGCACAGAAATGTGACTTGCAAAAAATGACATATAACATGATAGGTTACTGTCTAAGCTACAGATGGATCAGGCTGCTTGTGTTCAACAACCACCAAAGTGAATACTCTCCTTTTTCTGCTGTATTTCTGAGCAACTCACTGTCAGATGAGGTGATTGACTTTTCTCCGAATTTCACTAGCACAAATATAGATTTATGTTTTCCTTGCTGACAAAATTTCATAAGCCATCAACTTTTTTTTTAAGCCATAATTCCTTGTAAAAACAAGGAGACCATTTCCCACAGAACGAATTCACAGTACCAAAGGGTTTTCTTTACCGAAATAGCAATTTAGACATTGTGGAGCACTGAAACAATTAGTGCTTCTCATTTTGCTACACATCAAAGGAATTTCACCATAAGCCGGTTCCGCTGTGCATATATAATAATAGTTTAAATCAATGTGAGGCTATACTATGAAAGATATTGTAGCCCAAGAGGTTTTTTTTTTCTTCTAGAATGATACAAGGCAAATAAAAAAATGATATGAATATTATTTATTAGTTTAGGAGAAAAAATATGATTCTATACCTCATGTCTGCAGGAAAAAAAGATATTTTCCTCTTAGGTTGTTTTTGATGCCGTCTGAATAATAACAGAGTAAACATCTCATTTACACATCCAGCTGCTGGCTGCACACTACTTATCCCATGAAGAAGAAAAGGGTTACATTATGCAGTTCTGCTGGTCCCTTATTGTTCACTACTGCTGTTTTTCTCCACTGAGGGACAAAATTATTTGAATTAAAATTGCAGAGGCAGTTGACCAAAAATTGGTCACCATGAACTTCTTGCACTGTTGATATGTTTTGTTCTTGGCTTCTTTGTTCAATGTCTTAAAGGCAGCACATAGATTTTTTTCTTAGTGATACTAGTATCCAGGCTTTCTTGATAACTAGAAGCAGGAGGCATGAAACTAACACAACATTCTGTGCCTGTCAGATTCAGAGAAACTATATTCTTCGTGAGAGAAGAGCTTTTAGCTCACATTACCAGATGAAGGGAGGAAGAAGACAGAGTTACAGTAAGAGACTTATTAATAAACACTAACTGGAAAATCCTAGAGAGAAAAATTATTAATTTCAGTAACAAGTGAAAGTAATAAAAAGCAAAATAAGGTACATATTTCCTTCAAAAAATATACAAGACTAACTAGTGAAAAAATACAGAATTTGTTTGCCAAGAAGTACTTGAAATACAAATGAGACCCTTTCTTAACTAAAGAATTTCTTGTTACCAATCCCTACTATCATGCATTCTCTGTGAAAAAGAAACTATTATTTGGTATAAAGTATAGGGGCATTATGTTATTAAATGAAGCCCTTGAATTCCATTCCTACGTTATCTTGATTTTTTTAACCCCCATTTGATGACTGTTCTATCTTCACAGGCTAAATTGTTAAAAGTATGAAGAGATTGCATCATTTTATTTAACATCTGTGGTATTCAGTCTCTTCAGCCAAAGAGTTTTCAAAAATGAAGAGCAAGCAGACAGAATACAAAGAACAAGGATTAGATCAGGTGTCTGTACAAAACAGAATCATTTTCTCTTAGTCAAATGTTTGAGAATCTTTTTCTAAAGTATTTCTGCAACTTTAGTAACGTTATATATTTCATGTATATCAATGGATAAGGAAACATTGAATATCCCCTGAAACCCAAGACTCCATGATTTTTATTACATTTTTAACCCAGATTACTATCTTTTTTTTTTTTAACTTTTTAAACAGACATATTTTTATGTCCCATTATGGGTGCACATTGATGTATTGTTAGGATTTAGAAATAATATGGTTTTCCGCATGTAAGATTTGTAAGACAGCTGTCACTGTAAAATTATGTGGGGAAATGTTGGTGAAGGACTAGCAGAAAGCAGAGTGAATAATTGCATATTTCTTTTTTATCTTAGGAAACTGAGAACAATTTGTGTACTGAAACAAAGATTTTTATAAAGTGCTGCTGCAAACAGAAAAACCCTTCATTATATTTTTATATACACATGTAAACCTGCTGTTCCACTTGGTATTCAGGAGAACATAATTTGACCAGATGTTCACATGTCTTCATTGTGATACCTTCCGTTATGAATTTTAATTGGGAAACTAGGCTGATCTACATGTAGAAAGGCAAAAGGCCTTATAGTAACTTGTTTTTATGACAGATAATTGTTTCCTTTTGTTTTTTTTTTATTTCTGTCTTTGCTTAAATATGGTTAAATCACCTTTTTACTTAAATCCGAGGGAGAAAGAAAAAAAATAATTAGAAAGTTTAGAAAATGTTGTTGTGAAAGATGAAACCTGCACAACTCAAAACTGAAGCAAAGGGTGGAAATTTTCAAATGAGCCCTAACTCGACATCCACAGATCTGTTACCTTCACTTGTATTTATTCCACAGGTAACCACAAATGATACATTATCCAACGGGATGGATTGCTTGCCCTTTTACCGTTCATCTCCTGCATGTGGCACTGGCGATCACAGTATTCTCTTTGGAAATCTAACAGCATTAAACCCAAGGCAACAGATTAATGGCTTAACTTCTTTTCTTGATGCTTCTACTGTCTATGGCAGTACACCTGCTACTGAAGGCAAGATCAGGAACCTGACAAGTGGAGAAGGCCTTCTTAGAGTAAATTTGAAATATGATGATAACAACAGGGAATACCTCCCTTTTGTAGACCTGATCCCATCCCCCTGTGCACAAGACCCCAACGCGAGTGACAGCGAGAGAATTGAGTGCTTCCTGGCGGGGGAAGGCCGATCAAACGAGGTCATCTCACTGGCGGCCATGCACACGCTCTGGCTGAGGGAGCACAACCGCGTGGCCCGAGCCCTCAAAAGCATGAACAGACACTGGAATCCCGAGACCGTCTACCAAGAAGCACGGAAAATTGTCGGTGCTCTACACCAGGTTGGCTGATTATTTGCCTGTAAATATTTTGCAAGGAGTATTACAGAATCACAGAATCACAGAATATTCAAGGTTGGAAGGGACCTCTAGAGATATCTAGTCCAACCTTCCTGCTCAAGCAGG
>JAVCKT010005798.1:12043-22098 GCA_032273925.1 Rhynchotus rufescens | reverse complement strand
CCCCCAGGACATGTACTAATCCTGTTAGAACATCATGGTAACTGCAGGAACTGTCTGGAGTGCAACATGAGTGTGAAGGGACTTGCCAGAACAGAACATCCAAGCAGACTGCGTTCAATTGTGTTCTAGTCTTACATGATTGCTCTTGTCAAGTAATCCATATCTTTATTCCCTGAGTGGAAAAACACTTTCATATAGCTACTTTGGTATTTACTTATAAGGATCAAACCCTGTTTTTTAGTGATATTCTTGTATTGACTTCAATAGGCCTGGAGCTATAGTGCCGATGTTTATATTGTCCATTATCTTTACAATGATCAGGTGGAACTTCATCAAATGGTTCATCATAATTCACACTTCGGCATTAGGATACAGAGAAATGTAGTACTAGTATGCGTAGACATGAAATCAGTGACCTAACTAAACAAATATTATATCTCCATTTGCAAAGAATGTGTGCTCCTGTCTGTCCAGCACTGCCCACACCTTAAGCTTTCTAAAGGAAAATTGAGAACTTGTCACAGTCACTTCTGGACAGAAGTACTTAATCTCTATTTGTAAATGCTTTTTTTTAATGAAATAAGTTGTCTTTTGCAACTGTAACTGATTCAGCTTGATAGTTATCAGAAATTAATGGATGGCATCTTTTACTGGGGGCAGGGGAAAAATGTAAATACTTACGTTGTTAAATTTAACCTTATAAAATAAAAACTACTGAAGTAAAATGCAACCATGCTCATATAAGACTTTGCCTTTCAAAGTCTAGAACCTCAGTGAGAACTCCAGGACTTGGATTGGAGGTGTAAAGAATCATAAAATAGCTTAGGTTGTAAGGGACTTTTGAATGTCGTCTGGTCTAAACTCTTGCTGAAGATAGGTCCAGTCAGATCAGGATGTTTCTTTAGTTGAATTGTGAATTCTTTAGTGAGATTGAATCATTTCTAAGAGAGATTTTTGCAGCCTCTCTAGGCAGCCTATATTACCCTCCTTTTTTCTTGGTGAAACCCAGTAGCCTCACAGAATGTTCCCTTATCAAAACTTGCTAGTGGTATCTCAAGTGGGGTGGGATAGGGAAGGATTTGACAGCAAAGTGCTAAATGTGTTGGATAATGTTGAGCTTCCAGGATTCCTTTTTAATTTTTAATAGAAAGCTTGATCAAAATCCATTTCTTCATAATCCTTCATGACCAACCTATGAGCAGACCTGATCTTCTAGAACAAAATATCTGATCTTTAACTTGATCCTTGTATTACATCTCCTTGGATTATTGGAGTAGTTTATTATCAGCTTGTCACCTTCTGCTGCTTTCTTCCAATAAGGATCTGACAACAGAATTCCTTCCTGACACTCCTGTGCTGTACTGGAGGTAGGTAGAGATGCTGGGGTCCAGCAGTGTAAATTCTCATTAGGTCAGTGAGGAGCTGCTTGTCCTTTCTGACTTTGACCAGGGGAAATGCCTGCATGGTGTAATGCTGATGGGAGCAACTCTGGAATGTGAATGTGGAGGAGGGAGTAGAAATCCCTGAATAAGTGTCTTAGGGACTTTGAGACCATCTGCTGTGTAGTGAGAGATTGAGCAACCTTTCTTTTTCTGGTTAATGTAAAATTCCTTCACTCTATTGAGATTAAATAGAAATATTGGATTAAGGAGGAGGCTGTCCAACTGCAGTGTTCAGTAAAAGATCTAGCCATGCTGTTTTTACAGTATCGGTACTGGTATGACTACAGGAATGGGAAAGGATACAATATTTCTCAAATTTGTGATTAGCTTTTCTCACTGCAGCTACACAATACATTTCTTCTCATTCCAATCTTGCCTCTTCCAGTATTTTTTTTTTTCAATTTGGATGCATGGCAGCTTCTCTGTGAGAGCAAAATGCCACAAGCAAACAGCCTGATCCACAAATTGCTTCTTCCAACCCCAGATAGACTTTCTTTGCTCCTTCCTCTTGGCTGGAAAGATAAAGCTTACTGCTGGCACTGCAATGACAAGCAGCTCTGGCTTAGCGGTATACTTAGAAAGAACTCTTGAAAGTGTATTTTAGCAAAAGACCAGTGGTAGCTCAAAATGGATGTGTGTATGAATGTATGCATATGCTTAGGAGGTACCGAAGTCTGATCCTGACTGGATGCTAGTTTCCTTCTCAGGAACTATTGGGGAGCCACAATGTGGGAAGGGAAAGCATTTGCCTCAAAGCGGAGCAGAAGAGGATCTGGAATGTGGGTTTCCCATAGCAGAACCTTGTAGCTGAGTGCTCTAGCAGGTCTTCCATGTGCAGTGGCAGATATGAGCCAGGCTCTTAGATGTTAAGCTAGGGGAAATGCAGTTGCTGAGCTTATTCATGTAAGTGCTGAATATTTTGTTTTAAATTACATGCTTAAAATCCTTTTGTTCCCATTTGAATATGCTCCATTCAGACTTGCCAAGATTTATGTGCTAAAATGGGAACTGATGTCCCATTCTTTACAATCACTATATTAGCACTCAAATAGTCTTGCTACCCAGCTGGAGAGTCCTTTAAACAATTGGAGCACCTAAATATGGGAGACCCATATCTAGAATGTTGTATATGATGCAGAAGTCCAAACAATACTTCTGAGAGTGGTGATAGAAGATAGAGATTAAAAAAAAGACTTGAAGTGCTCTCTATCGTCTCCAATTTACAGATGAAACCTGAGGCCCAAAAATGTTAACATCAGGTCTGTAAAGTCATTCCAGTGTTTACTCCTCTCTGAGGTGTTTGAGGTATCTACCTCATGCGAAGGCTGCACAACTAGTCAGTTCCATAATTTGCATATTTCTAGGATTTTCCTTAGAAACAAAGTTATTTTTAACTTGGGAGCATGTTCCACTTGGTCTCTAACCGTGAGCCTGCCAGCCTGTGGGAAGGAGTCCCTATGTGCTACCCTATAGCATCCTGTACCACCAGTAGCTCCAGTATGGATGTTACATGCCCAGTTATCATGCACTGGGCAACAAAAATACCTCAGGCTTTCCCTCATAGCAGAATAATTTTTCTGCTCTATCCAGCTAAATGCCTCTTCTAGTGATCCATACAAGAAGAAAAGGATATGAAAGTCTCATTGATTGATGTCTCAATCTGCCTTTGGCATTCTCCTGGTGCTCATTTTACCTGGCTTCTGTCACTGATGACTTGCTTTTAAATGTAATGGATGAGGTTCAGAACCATCCATCTCTTCCTTTAGCCACAACTTCTTTTAGTGCTTTAATGGCCAAAAAGCTATATTTTCAATTATTGTGAATTTTCAAAGAAACTTTTAGGTAATGGGCAACTCTAATGTTCTGTTATTACTGAAAATATTAAAGAATAAATAGAAAGGGAACTCGCTTGCTAACGCCTGCACAAAACAGAAAGGTAAGGCAAAGCCCCCAATGCTGTGATGTTGCACAACAGCAATTATGGTAAGTTGAAAAGGACACAGAAACCTCTCTTAAACCTCTACCTAAGTTATATCCCTAAGAGGGCTGAGGGGAGGACTAGACAGGGCACAATATCTAAACAGGAGCTATCTTAATTGCTTTCATACCAGATTATATTTTCTATTCCTTATTGCCTGACCCTTTTTTGTTTTTTTTTTTTTTTTTTTTTGTTTTTATGCAAAGGCAAATCACAGAATAAATTGATGGCATTACTTGTGTTACAGGATGGATACCCTGTTCACTTATAAATTGCAGTAACTGTTTTGGTTTAAATGCAATTGTGCCTGCTTATGATGGTGATGAATGTGACTCTTAAAACTACCTTGCCTGCAAGAATGTATGCAATGAAGCTTATTCAGTATCTCTAAGTTAAATTACAAGCCCATATTTGTGCAATAAGTTCCACTGATCCTATGGGGATTACTTATACTCAGGGATATAGCTAAGGACAAGTCAGTATATCTGGACTTTTCCCTTTTAAAAGGTTATGCTACCATGCTATTGAGAAGACATGGCAGTAGGGAGAAGAAACTGTCACAAACGAGCTCTGGAATCGTAGGAAGAGACAAGCTGTGCTCATAGAAAATGAGAGCCACGAGCATTTTGATTTGGCTCGGGGAATGTTCTGCTTTCAAAACTTGGTTGAGTAAAAATACTAATTTAAGAAACAATTATTCCGCTCCTGGAGGCGGAAAGAACCACCCTTCTCCCCCTTGCTTCCCTGTCCTTTCCTTATTAATGCAGATAACTTGTTTGAAGTGTCCTGGCTCTTGCAGAAGTCCCTCAATGATCTTGGAGAAGTCACTTAACCATCCTTGGTCTCATCCTTAAAAAACGAACAAGGTTTTCAGGAGTCATGGAGGGTTTTTTTGAGACTTAGTCAATATCTAGGAGTGCAAATATTTCTGTACTGGCCAAACAAACCTACATAAGGCAGGGACAGAAACTAATGATCTCTAGCTTCTCTCTCCACTGCATTTTTACTCTTTGAACAATGATAGACAAAAACATGTAGCTTTGCTATGATTTGTCATCTTTTACATTCACTACTTATACACTTTGTGTTGATCTAGTATTGTTGATGGATTTTAAAGCATTTTGTTGATTATTTGCTTCACTACTTATTCAGGTAAACAATGTATTCACCTTCCACCTTCACCTGTAGAGCTGATAAGGCTCTACAACCGTTAGTTACCTGACCTTTCTGCCCGATTCACATTTATAAGCCTAATAATAAATAATCCCATGTGGAAAAGTCAATAGCGAAATAATGTAACACTTCTTTTAGTGTCCTAATTCAACAGCATAAACCATGAGAAGCATTTCAGTAATTTACTGTAGTAAGTGCTCTCAGCAGCTTCTGTATTTCAGCTGTTCGGTTCACCAGCATGAGACAATTATCTTGGTAATTAGTTGCATTGTTATTTAATAGTTCCCAGACAATATTCTATTTTTTGATGGAACAGGCCTTTCCTTCTCTATCTTCCCTACCACAAAATAAAAGTTTATCTATGAATCTCTTTTGCCAGATCTTTTTTACTGTTTACTGTTTTCTCTTAGAAAAGTCCCTATCGCTGAAGGACTGCTTTAGTTTAGCAGTTGCATAGATTAAGCCATAGACGACTCCCTCTTTTTGAACCTGAGAAGACTGCAAGTTCTTAGACTTGCAGGACTGGGAAACAGGGCAGGTGATGGGAGAGCAGATGTTTGGCAACACTGTAGAAATGAAGGGCCAAAGAACTGTCCTGTAAAATCTGGATTATTTTTTTTCCCCCTTTTCCGCTGTTAGGAAAACAGGTAGAGTAGGAAGACTAGTAAAAATGGCTTGATAAAGATGGCTTGAGAATAGTGAATCTCAGTCTCTTATGTGTGATGATGGTTAATTTTTTTTTTTTTTTTTGAGCTGCATGAGATCAGGCAGGCTGATCTCAAGAGTTATTGGAATAACATCAGTAAACACCAGTCAGATGGTAGAAACTGGGGTGAGAGAGAATGTCCTGAGAAGACATTCAAGCTTTGGTAACCTAAATAAGTGACTAATCCCACCAAAACTTTTGAGGTGGGGGATGTCTGCAGATATTGATAGATCTAAATTTTCATTTCAGGAGGAAAAGAGGCAGAGGGTTGACGCAAGCCTGAGATGCACAAATCTAACATGAGTGAGGGAAGAAGGCAGGAGATAGGGTAAAATGAGCTTGAGGGTATGTAGGTGTAATCTAAGTAAAAGGACACTTCCCTCAGGGCCACCCTAGATCTCGCTGATTTATTTATTTATTATTCCTTCTGTTTAAAAGGAACAGACTGTCATCTCTCTTCCTGCTCTCTCTCATTGCTCCTTTTGTGGTGCTACTTCTCACAGCCTTTGTATGAAACCTTGGTTTCCTACCTGTTGTATTAAACAAAATAGCCTGTGTTTTATTTAATGCCTTCCAGGGCACTGGTCTAGTTCTGATTGTCCTTTAAAACATCTCCAGTTCCAGGAAGTCAAGCTTTTCTCTCTCACTTCTTGACTGTACAGAAGGATGTAGGTCTGTTTTCATTACTATTGTTTTTTTCCACTTAGTGACTCAAACTCCACAAAGCACCGTTCCTACTTCTCACCAGCTGGTGGTCCATATGCCTCAGCACCTCTTGTCTTGTAAATACAAATTTGAAGTCGTGTTCTCAGTAGACTTTTGGTGGTTAATATGGCAATATGTTAAAATGTTGAATGATGCAGAATGAGTGAGTGTGGTTGTGGGCAGACAGCAGTACTCTGCATTTTGATGAAACTTTCCTTCTAAGGTGCTCCCTGTGGTTTGCAGACTGGTGAGGTTCAGAAAGTCTGATGAGGTCAGCCCTCAGCTGGGGCTTGGGTTCCTCAGCATCACGGGGGAAGTGTCTATGAGAAGCAGTGCCTCTCAGCTTCTCAATGTTGTCTCCAGTGTGTTTAAGCTCTAAATTAGGACCAAAAGCTACAGTCTGGCACATTGCCCTTGAAAGATTGCCAGCTTCTAGTTGAAGTTCCTCATTACTCTTGCAAAGGTGATAAGGGTACCCCTGAGGAGACAGAAGTTTTATGACTTGCACAGGATTATTTTATATATTTAAAGGCAGGGGGGAGGGAGAAGAAAAAAAAATCCTAAACCAAAAAACTTCTGAGGTCTCAAAGTGCTTCAGAGAGAGTTCAAATAAATCTTCTTGCTGCAAGTGTCCTGGCAAAGCAATTGGATCTTTTTGGACTTTAGATCTTTCTCCATGTTTTTTCAATTCAGTAGTGTGAGCTCCTCTACCACCCAGATTTTAAGCAGCCATATAATGTCTGGTCTGTTTAACTTCCTCTTTTCAGGATATAATAGCCCCTAAGGTAAGCAGATTGGAGCATGACCCTGCAAGTCCTGGCCCTAAACTCTAACAGGGAAGAAAACAGAGTAAGAAGAAAAAATGTTCGAAAACTACCAACTCCTGGCAAGGGCGGGGGGTTGAGAGCTACGATTGGTAAAAGGATAACACTTTCAGTGCCCTTTTTTTTTTGATTCTGCTGGTGATAAGTATGTCCCCTGCCACTGCAAATCTTGTAGTTAACTAATCTCCAGTGCAGTGACTTGTAGTAAAAAGATGAGGGAATGTGTTCTAGATGGAGTTGGGAAAGCCTTAAATAGTTGAGCAGCTTTGTGCAGTGAATCCATGCTGAAGGTGTATGCCAGCAAGGGCTCCAGCCATTGCAGACTTGCAGTGGGCAGCATTCTAGATATGAATTACAGGAGCAGCATGTGACGTCTTTGTTCTTCATGTGAATTCGAAAAAAAATTACAAAATAGCAACATTTTTTAGATGAATCTTATTTAGAGTCCCTTTACACTTCTATAAGTGCTCTCCTGCAAGACTGCATTTAGCTGTTTTCAGTTTGTGTGGTCTGTGCAAGCCAAAAACATAATGCAACTAATCTATGCATAATAAGGTAGATAGCACTCAAAATGGAGTTGTAGTTTTGGGAAAAATTGGAGTCCTCCAAGGATGCAGTAATGGATTCATTCACTTATTTTGAATTCAGCATGCAACCATATCTATGCCTATTTATATCTTAAGATGCCTTCCCAATAATGTGTATATAGAAATGATGAATAAGAAAATGGGACAGTCTATAAATCCAGTCTGGCAATTTAATCAGAACTGTCTGCTCTGCTTGCCATGATAATTAGTAGTTCAGTGCTGTTAGAAACCTTAAATTGAAATTTCTGGTAAACTTCGTTTTTACTGTATGATAGGATTTGAAGATTTCCTCCGGGGATGGAGATGGGAATGCAAAGCAAGTGCCAAGTCTCAGTAGTGCACTCCAGTCCACACAGTATCACCAGTAAAGTGTGAATTAATTTGACTATTGAAACGATAACTGAAGCCTTCCATGTTCCTTGAATTCAAGGAACATGTAGCTGTTGCCATTTCTTAATGTGTTGCTAGGTTATAATAAAAGTTGCTCTGGATCACGGGAGTGATTTCAATGTGTAAGGAAATGTTTTAGACTGGTATACACATCTTTCAAAACACAGTACATAAAACAACATGAGCTAGTTAGGTATTTTTTCCTCTCGAATGGCCCCAAGTACACTATTGCTGGCAGTAAGGGGACAGGTCTCTGAAGCTTTCTCTCTTTCATTTAGACAAAATTCAGTCCTGATTTGTAAAGAAAAGCTTGCAGAACCTCCCAGTGTGTGAAATTTGTCGGTTCTAGTAACTAAATCTACTGAGGCACTGTCAAATTAGAAAGCATAACATAGTTAAAGGAAAGCAAGTGAAGCCTACAGTTACTGTAAAAATCTGCATCAACAGCCTTGTCAAGGTGGAGGAAGAAAAGTTCCTGTTATCAGGATGTGCCTGTTATCCAGAACTATTTGCATTGTGTGCAGTAGATATGACAGCTTTATCCCAGTGAAGTAACATTAGTTATCAGAATTCCTGTTCAGTGCTGTAATTTCAACACTTTTAATTCCTCAGCTAGGACTTCTAGCTTGTGATAACTCCTGTAGCGCTAGAGGAGGAGGGAATGGGGGGTGAGAGGTTTTGCTCACAGTTACCAAACAGTTTAGTTCAGCTGAATTTGGCCTCTTGTCAGTCTTTGGTCTATGACTCATTTCTCTTCTGCCTGTATGTTCCTTTGCAAGTTTTCCTGAGTTATGCATGGAGCTGGTAACCTGCTTGTGGAAAAGCCAAGATTTCTGAATGTAGCTGTTCCAACATATGTGATTAGGGAGGAGGACCATGCATCTCAAAGTGCTGAAGGTTTTCTTGCTGTTTCTTGCTGTTAGCTCCTCCGGTGGTGGTGGTGTGGTGTTTTTTAACAAACAACAAAAAAACAACCTTGTAAAGAGAAGCCACAAACTGTCTGCAACCAATGAAGAAATAATGCAGGACCAGCATTATGAAAACTGGGAGCATTGCTTTACCCGAGGGCCTGTGGCCCTTGTTGCAGCTCTTCCAGTACTTCCTTTGACTTTTTCTCCCAGCTGCAGGACAAGGATATTTATTTTGCTGCCTCCAATAACGGGGAAGATAGTCACATAGGGATGGATGACTTTCTACCTCCACCTCAAGCTGCTTTCTAGCAAAGATGGCCATAACTAGGCTATCTTAGGTAATGTTTCCAAAGCATGGCATGACAGTCTACTCTCTGCATCTTTTCCAGGAGCTCTTTGCTCCATGCTTAGTCCTGTTGGGTGGCATTGGCTCAGTGAGGACAGGGCTAAGCAGAGAAGATTTTGCTTTTGCTGAAGGTCTGTGAGGGGTCAAAAATAAAGTGGCACTGCAGTGCAGAGGCTGAGAGATGGGGAGACCATTCTGCTAATGTGGACTAAGAAAAGAAGGGTTTCCCTGTGTGGATCTGCCTGGCACTGTGTGGGCAAGGCTGTAAGAAGATGGCAGAATGGAGTGCTAAGACCAGCTGTTGTGCAGTTCTAGCACAAAAAAGTCTTTTTTTATCTTTTGGACAAAAAGGGTAGCAACAGGTCACAAATATAGGACTGACAGCTGCTTTTGTATAAAGACTTTTTGCTGTTCTTCTCTTCATCTGGCTGGGCTGATTGCATTTGTTTGTGTATTGAGCTGTGGTACTGCTCTCCAAGTAATTTACTTAAGTATCACTGTTACTCTGGCTTTCGTCACTCCACTTGCTTTGCTTTGGGCAAGTTTGCTGGGTTTCTTATTTTTATCCTGCTTCAGGAGTATTTGATTCTCTTGATCTTTTTTACATTTTAATTGTTGGTCTTACATCAACACAGATGTAAATTCAAATACAAATAAAAGCATCACAACCTGAAAGTCAAATCTAAGTATACAATTTACTTTGAGTTCAAATAGAACTGCTCCACTGTTACAGATTCTGTACAGGCAATCTAAAATCTCCCCTTAGAGAAACAGCACTTTTCCAATCAAGAAGAATGTGCCCCAGTCTGAATTGTTTATTACTGATTCCCTGTTGAGTTGGTGAGAATAAGTGGGTGGGGCTGCAAAAATTATATTTGGCCACTCAAGGAACTGTATTGAAATATATTTGGTATGTCAGTGTAAACTTCTGATGAAACTCCCTGGAAATACCACCTCTTTGTTACAGAATAGAGAGAATTAACACCAAGATGA